>VUQG01029942.1:0-10415 GCA_015106755.1 Etia nguti | reverse complement strand
GCAGGCAGCAGAACGTTCTCCACGGCGTCTCCAGAATCTGTCAGGTCTGTCACATGTGCTCAGTGTGAATCTGCTTTCATCTGTGAAGAGCACAGGGCACCAGTGGCGAAGTTGCCAATCTGTATGCTGACAGACACAGCAAACCGTCTTGCCACAGCTCGCATTGATGTGCCATCCTGGATGAGCTGCACTACCTGAGCCCCTTGTGTGGGTTGTACACTCCGTCTCATGCTTCCACTAGAGTGAAATCACCGCCAGCATTCAAAAGTGACCAAAACATCAGCCAGAGAGCACAGGTACTGAGAAGTGCTCTGTGGTCACCACCTGCAGCACCACTCCTTTATTGGGGATGTCTTGGTGATTGCCTGTAATTTCCACTGTTGTCTTTTCCATTTGTACAACAGCATGTGATATTGATTACCAATCAGTGTTGCTTCCTAAGTGGACAGTTTGATTTCACAGAAGTGTGATTGACTTGGAGTTACATTGTGTTGTTTAAGTGTTCCCTTTATATTTTTGAGCAGTGTATATATATAGATAGATATGACAGAGATAGATAAAGATCAGATTTAATCTAGTTTTGCATACTACAGAAAACATATTATAGTTGGATTTAAAGTCTGGTTTGAGTCTTTGAATACAGCTCAGTTCATTCTAAGTACAAGAATATGGTACAATAACCTTATGCTTGTAGATTTTGGTGACTCCCTCTGTACTCAACACTTCATATGTTGCTACATGATTTTTGCATTTGTTCTTATTTCTGTGGACGGTCCCTTAGTGTACATGCTTTCACTCTTGTATGTGCTTTGTCCTTTCTATGTAATTATATAGTTTAAAACTCTGATAACATCAACTGTGATTATTCATTCAAAATAATTTTAATTAGTTTGATGGTTTGATGACAACACATCACAAAGGAAAAGCAATCATTTGTTGATATGATAACTTTTTATTAGAATGCTTGACTATATTTTAGACGTTATTTAGGAGTCAGTATATCTCAGACGAGTTCACCTTTCAGTGTTACATTCATTTGATCATGATAATATCATGTATAGTTAAGGATGTGGAGGGAAAATATTTTTAGAATTGTCTCAAATCTAGAATCCACAGACGAGTGGACTGATGAGGTGCACTGCTTTTAACCAACATGTCAGCGATACAACAGCTTTTATCGTTTGACCTGAATCGTGTTCATGGAGCTGTTGAACTCCACCAGATGGGGCTCTTGCATCTATGCACACATAACTCTGGGAAAACAAAATGCAAAAGAAAAGGATTTAACAATGTAGAATTAAGAGCACATTAACTGCATATATATTGAACAGATGCCGAGGAGATTCCAGCTGTAAAATCTCTTAAATGCATGTTGAGCACCAGTTTACACAGTGATGCTCACCATTAACAGTTAATTAACCATTAATACTTTTCCAGTGGACTTTTGGTTCTTATATTCAGATAAAGGAACTGAATATTCAGTAACCTGTAAATCAGCCATAGAGACACTGATTATATTTCACTGCAGTGCTGTGACAAAGTATTTGCCCCCTTCCTGCTTTCTTCTTCTTCCTCTGCATCTTTGTCACATTAATGGATTTCAGATCATAACAAATACATTTTAACATAAGAAAAAGATAACCAGACTAAATGCAAGATGCAGTTTTGAAATGATAATAACAAAATAAAATGATGTAATCATATAAAATAGAAGTAGGATGTTTAAAGAAGCTCTCCTTGCTCTGTTTAACAGCACTTGGGGAAATAGAAAAATGAGCTGATGCCCAGATTTTCTGGTAGAGAGCTGAATTCATGGTTGAATCAGTTATGGCAATGGATACCATTCAGTTGTTGAAAAATCAAATAATGCCCTGGATGGGGTCTTATCATTTCAAGCATGCCAACTGCCATGCCTGGAGTAAAACAGGCTGTAGATGTACTCTCCTGGAGAACTTGTATTGTTGACTTTCTCTCTGCCCTTTCTGCCGCCAACCTTTTCCAATCTGTCCACTTCCTGTCCACTTCCTGGGAGGACAGTCTGGGCTCAGATGCATCAGATGGATTCTGTGTGCACAATGATAATATATTGGATCTCCGTATCAGCGTTAGCACATGGTTTCTATCCATCCCACAGTGAAAAACAGGTTTGAGTTCATCACTACTTAAACTGATTCGTATGTGTGGCTGTACATATGACCACGCCGTACCTTTTCATACTGAAAAATCTCTTGGCTTGCATGTTAATTCGCCGGATTGGTGAGAGTGTACATGGTCCAGTGTGGCTCACAGGCTGAGCAGGTGATTGTATGCCATGAGGTCAAACATAGTGACCTGAGGTCTGACCCATGGCTTCTCCACCCTGTCTCTCTGCTTTCCTGTCTAATCTGCTATCATTCTGTTCATATTTAACAAAATCAAAATGCAGACATAAGTGTACACGTACACTGGGATCAGAGGTCAGAGGAGAATGGCCAGACTGCTTCAAGCTGATAGGACAGTAGCAGTAACTCATTTACAGTCAAGGTATCTCTCAATCCACAGTTCGAGTAAACAACATGAAAGCACGATCCTGCCTTGTACCAACGGTTCAAGCTGGTGGTGGTGGTGCAGTGGCACACTGTGGGCTCTTTGGTACCAACTGAGCATCATTTAAATGTGACAGCCTACCTGAATGTTGTTGCTGACCATTTCATAAAAGTCATCATGTTCGGAGGATGTCAGATCATCTCAAACTGCTCTCACTGTGATGTTCAAACTGTTTTTTTGGATCATCACAGTGAGTTAACTGCACTCAAACGTTCTCTACGGACACAGCTTTTGCTCACTTCTCACAGTCAGCAAAAGGAGTTTGTTCCCTGTCAAACCATAGCTTAGCTTATCTCAGCTAGCTGTGGTTGATCCATTCTTGTCATTATGTAGTTAAAGAGATTACTTATCTCAGTGGAAAAGGTACTCTTGACATCCACTTATATGCAATTTTTATGTGGAGACAAAGTAGGTCCACTAAAAATCTAATCTATCTACTCTACACGGGAACATCATTTACACCGTGAACAACATGCTAAGAAGACTTAGCATGGTATTTTTGCATGGACTTAGAGTTTTATTTCTTCTGGTCTCAATGGCACCTTTAGGGTTAATGTGACTGTGCAGTTAAATAAAATGCCAAAAAAGCCAAACTTTGATTATTGTCACAGTCACTGACACGTTAGCATACTTGTAGCTAGTGTTAGACATTAAACATGAATTAGCTAGGTAAGTAGTCATGCTGTTTGAAGTTGGATACATCTTACTTTGTACAATACTGACAACGTCAGGTTTTAGCTTGATGCTGAGCCTGGAAAAAACGTTGGGGATCATAAAACTCCAGGATGTGGAGATCAAGCCGATTATACTGATCAGCACTCCCTGGTGTCATCTTGGAACATACTGGTTAGTATAGTTTCTTAATGTGCTTAATGGCCATATTTTTTAATTTTTAAACTGTGATCTTTTCCTAATTTGAACCAAACAGCAAGTGAAGAAGAACAAAGCTTCTACTGTAGAGAAATCATGGTGTGATAGTGTAGTTGTAGCTCTTTCAAACAAACACTGCATCCAACATTGCCACGCCTGACCACTATGACATTACTGTAGCAAAGTTATTTAGAAATGTGTTGATAACTGTACCTTAATCTATCCGTGGTATCAGAACTAATGTGTAATCAAATTAATAAACTGATACTGTAATATTAAACTTTTGAAAATGTGGTGTCAAATCTCTAAAGATCTGTTAACAGGTAAAACATAAGGTGTCTTGATGCTATTATCTGACTGCGTGGGGATAAGGACGGTTGGTGGAAAAAGGAATTTTGTGTGGACCTGTCCAGTGCATTTTATTTACTGAATAAATGAAACACATACTGATGGTGGTGAGTGAGAAATCAGAGCATTACAGAAGTTGTCATCTGGCAAACCATCTTCAATAACTCAATAACTGTTTGTCAAGAGTTATTGACATTTCTATGAGTATGTCTAGCACAGTCACAGCAGCCATACCAGCAGTACTCTAGCTGTAATACCTCTGTTTAGCGTCAGTAATCTTTAAAATAATAAAAGTATTGTTATCCTTGTGTTTGCCTCCTTTCTATTTCTCAGTATTTTTCTCTAAAAAGACTTCTGAGAGAAGCACTCTGCCTTCCAAATCCTAAACTGTACATTTGCAGTGATTGGTGACTCAAGGCTTGACATTTTTACGTTCACTGCCAGCAGCACTAACATGTCATTTTCATGGGCACAGGCAGAGCCATTAAAGCAAGGCAATAGATTGTTCCAAGGGATCAGCTTTGCTCCAGTGAGTCCTCATTCACATGAGAGCCGGGCTGCTTGGACATCGGTTGGTTGGCTTTTGACCGCTGATGTGTTCCCCTTCCAGCTGCACGCCATGGAAATACTGCCATCAGGTTTTACTTGTAAATTACACAAAAGTATTCAACTCTCATCTACACAATGAAAGCTGCTCTACGGATCGTATGAAAACATATTCTGATAAAAACAGTTTGAAAGTGTCTTCTTTTAATCTAAAAGGGGAAAAAATGCATCTAAAAGACCTGACATGCTAATGCAAAATCAAATGTTTGATATCCTAAACACAGTTTGGATGTGGCAAGACTGCTTTTGGAGATCCAGTGCTTAACAAATTTATTAGACCACAACTGCCACCACTACTGGTAATTTATTTTTATTATTCATTGACTTTTGTTTCTGAAATTAGTTTCTTGATTAATTTCTGGCATCTTGGAGAAGTCCAGTGTGTCAGCTCAAATTCAGATATAAAAACATATAAAGTTATTTGTCTAACAAATACCAACATCAGTTTTAGTTTTATGGAAGTTTCTAAAATATTTGTGTTTCCTTGTTTTTTTGACAGGCGGTCTAATAAATGTGTTAATCACTGTAGGTCCTGTATGTCCAAACACTGTCCCTTTCATTTCTGTTCAATCTCAGAAACCTAATCTTCAAACTCCTATTCCCTTTAGAACCAGAGAGAACCACCCTGTTCTGTTTTCTTTCTCATGATAAGAACCACACTAGGTTTAATAACCTCATTAAAATGTTCCCCTGCACTGATTATTAGCTCTGGTGTGTCTGACCGTGTAATCCACCTGGTTCTCCATTGATCCCAGTTTGATTTTTTTGCCCCTTGATGCTCATCACACCTCTTTTATCCCACCTCTTAAACTCTCTCATATTTTCTTCACAGACCACCATTTAACTCCCTGACCTTACATTGACGTACATGAATGAAGTGGCCATTGTTAGAGGACCAGCTCTGACATGTCGTTATGAGTGTATCACTACTGATAATGGCTTCGTAGTGCAGTGTTTTACACATTTTCCTAAGAAGCAAAGGATCCCCAGTTCACTCCTGGGAGTGACAAATATAATGGGGGGGTCACTTATGTCAAGTAGGACTATGTAATAAGAACTTTGAAGGATCCTTTTCAGAAAGCGCATTAGGACAGGAGACTTTCTTGTATTGACTGTCGACTCAGTGACAGGTTGGCTGCTCATCTAAACTCAGGCAGCTAAAGCATATCCCAGATGTCAAATTCACTCCAAAAGTATACATCGATAGTTCTGAGATGTTAGTAATGAACCTGCGATGACTAATCTTTGGCCACTTTGGAGCAGCAGGAACAGAGAACAAATAAAAAGCACTGAAATACCCAGAGCTTTTTAGTTGTTATGCTACAGTCACACTGGGGAAAACGGCAGCTGGAGACTGTGGCATGACCAAAATTATTGCACTCTGTGCAGTAAACCTGTGATGTTGTTGCCTTTGAAACTGTTGCTTTGAACACTGAGACCAGGTCTGTGCAAATCCCTAATGTAAAGACATGAGTAGCAGATGAGTTGCAGTTGCGTTTGCAGTGGACTCGGGTTGATTGCAATGTGCTTGCAGTCTATCTGCATTTATAATTTAGATGGCAATTATTTGGAGACACATTGACTATCACAAGATAACCAGTGAGTGCAATCACCTGGCGATCGCATGTGCTCACGAAGAGTTTGAGGTGTTGCACACTCTGGATAACCAGTTGGTCTCTGACAGCCTAAAGCTCAAAGCATTCACTGATTTTTCCTAGTCACAAAGAGTTTCTGGTTTCCTATTTTCTTTACTCTAGTGTGAGTGAGAAATTAGGTGATTTAAAAAAACATCTCAACTGTGCCGATGACTGAGCATCTTATAAGCAGACTGTATTGACTGTGACTAGTTCACATCTTTCTTACACCTTTTCACATCAGCAACTGATTGTCCAACTGTAAACAGACACACAGTTTAATTTGTCACCATGGAAAGACAGGAAAGAACAGTCTGGAAAATACAACATAAAAACAACCTCACAGAGTAGTAGAGTTACTGTACACATCCACGTGGTTTCAGTAGTCAGAACCCCACACTACTCACAAAACCATTGTTAGCCGTTTATCACTGTGACCCTGAAGCATCAACATGTGCATGTCATTGTTAACATGTACAAAAAATGACAGGCAATCAAAGCAGGAAAAGAGCATTGAGCGAAAACTTTGTGTAGAGTGCTCAGACTTGGGGAAAAAAAGTTAAGTGGATGAACACAGAGGTGTGACATCGAGCTCAACATCATGTTGTAGCAATGCTCAGACTGTCCACTCAGCTGATGCTCACATCAGCCACTTGTCCTTCTCTTTGTTGAAGTTCTCAGCCCACTGGCGTGTTAGCTCCAAGTAGTGGTCTGGTTGGTTAGGTTGATAATCTAGATACAAACGGGTCACAGTTTTCTTGGGTGTAGCCTTCTCTATTTGTGTGCCTTCGTGCCACTGGTTGAAGGATGTAATGGTGACGATTTCTGGACGGACAGACAAAGCTGCCTGCAGGGACGTCTCATAGTAACGTCCGTTAACACGATTCCTCGTGTTATGGTTGTTCCACGGTCGAACGGCAGTATCCACGTACCCAGGACCAACGCTTGGGATAAACAGCAAATTGTTTGCGTCACAGAATGCCTTGATGGCCTTCCAGTTCTGGTGAGACGAGCCAAATGAAAAGCCGTTAGAGGCAAAGTATGTGTACATGCCGTCAAAGCCGCTAGCTAGGATGTCGTATTTGTGACGCTCCTCGACAATGAGTGCAACAAAAATTCCATCGTAAGGTGTGCCTCTAATGCTGCGGGAGCCTTTAGCTGTCAGAAGTTCTGCCCAGGACTCGGGCGGTGTCAGGTAGGAGTCGTAGATGTAAAACAGAGGCAGTACTCGCCCGGTGCTCGACTTGAATTTGTAGAAGGCGCCATGTTTTCCATACCTGAGAAATATGAGATGTGTTAAGCTGCAATATTCAATAAAGAGCGCCAAATCACAACAACAGTCACCTCAAGGCGCTTCATATTGTAAGGTAGATCCTACAATAATACATACAGAGAAAAACCCAACAATCATATGACCCCCTATGAGCAAGCACTTTGGCGACAGTGGGAAGGAAAAACTCCCTTTTAACAGGAAGAAACCTCCAGCAGAACCAGGCTCAGGGAGGGGCGGTTGATGTGATTTATAAGGTGGGTGCTGGCACCAAATGAATGAATCACAGCATGTTTCAGAAGCGTCTTTCTGGTTCACTTTGTAAATATATGTGAGCTGTCTAACATATAAACAGGACAGGAAATCAGACACTTCATGGACCCTCTGTTCAGCTGATCCAGGGTCAGTACACCAGCCACCAGCCTAGACGCCTATTTCGTCCAATCCTTGTTGTGGCGGGGCGTGGTCTGCGATGCCGCTACAGGGGAGATGGTGGTACCGCGACTCGCGTGGCATCTGCAATCACGCCTGGCCTGCTTAAAAGTCTGTGCTGACTGTTTAATATTGTTGCTGTTCGTGTGTATGTTCGGATGTGAGCTGAAAAGCTGCAGCTGTGTTCGTAACGACAATCGTGAATACAGAAGTAGATGCTGAAAAGCACGAATGTGTGGACGGGTCTGCCGTCTGATGTCTACACTTGTTTTCATGGTGTGTTTAAAATGCAATGATGCTAAATGTAGCACCTCTAAAACAGCCGACATTCTGAACTATCATGACCTTTACTGACTCTCAAATTTGTGTGTCCTAATATGCAGATTTTCATCGCAGCGGGTTTCACACAAATATTGCTGCCAATATTTTTGCGAAATCAAAAGTAAAGGATTTGTAGTAATTGTCTTATAATATGGCACTTTAAAAACTACTTTCTATGATGCTCGAGTTCTGCAAACACTGGAGTATTATGAAACTGTAGAACAAAGGTTCGTTTCAGTCATTTTAAATCAGTTAAAAGAGGAGCAGATACCTGCTGATCTGTTTCTGTAAGATCACGGGCTGGGCATTTATATTTAATGACTTGTTCCTCATCTATCAGGGTTCATTTTCCATCATATGTGTGGGCTTTTAATGACACAGACAGCAGAGCTCGATCCATCTGCAGGGCACAGAGCAGCACAGAGGTAATGGGATACACAGAAAATCAGCTTACTTGTCAATAATGTATTTGATGTTGTCATACATGCTCTGGTCCGTCCGGCCCTTGTATGGCTGTATGTGAAAAGCCACCTGTGCGCAAACACATGAAAATACAGATGTTACTGTAAAGCAACACCTGAATCCACAAAAACCTGGGAAAGAATAGTTAAAAAGGTGAAATGTGTTTATTTCCCGTTTCTTATGAACTGCCAGAAAAGAGGAAAGACTGAGTTAGTAGTACAGGGACCTGTAATCATGTCAGCGAGCTATGTCGCTACAGCACCAACTCTGCTGTCACTGTGTACCCTCTCTGCAGATACCACATCTTGTATGTGTGTTTATTTTTTGTGATTGCCTAATTACCAAACTACTTAACGTCGTGGCAACGCTGTGTGCTGTTCTTGTTGGAAATATTGTAACTGTAGCTGCGCTCTGTTCGATGAACCCTAAAAGATGTGCTTTGAACAGTAACAAGTAGCTCCAAAGAGCTGGTGATAAACAGAATAAGGGAAGTCCTATTTTGAGATCAAGACAGTGGGTAAGTTATCAGTAAAATTTTGGACCTGTGGCTGGAAACATGCCCGATACATTTATCCTTCTTACATGGTAAGTGCTTTGGTTTCACAAACACAAAGACCCAACAACAGTGATTATTCTGAACCAGCTGTTTTACAGTAATGTGTCACCACATGTGTTGAGCTCATGAAACATGAGATGGACACAGTAAAGAAAGCTGGCTATTACACAGAACAAAGACTGAGTATGCTTTCATTCATGCAGAACATTACCTGCTGATAAATACTTTCCCATAGAAAGAAAAGCAGGTAAATGTGCCTGTTTCCTCTGTTGTAGAGACAGAAGGATAAAGAACAGCAGGCAGAGCCTAGGTTTACCTGGCAGCATGTTGAGCATTTCTGGAGAATGGGACTGAGAGGAAGGAGGAACACCTTCCCCATAGACACGGCCTGGACCGTCATCTCGTCTGTCAACACAATCAGGTGAGACGGGGTGACTGAGTAACAGCTATAACGTAAACAGAATAACTTCTACAGAATATATGGCTCCCCACCATAACGGTATAACTTCATGCCTTCACAGAGAGCAGGGGGTTTTGTTATGTGATAGGAGTGGGAGCTGACTGATGGATGCTCTCTGCCATCCCGAAATAACTGTGGTACGCTTGTTTTGCTGAAGACACACAGAAGAAAAAGGTCTGCTGCAGCTCAGCGGCAAACAGCAAAGAGGCGAGAGAGCTGTCGAGCCGCGAACAGCCAACGCTCGTCGCCCACTCCATCTTTTAAAAGAGGCTTCAAGGTCTTCGTAAACAGTTTCCATAGCAACGTGGTAGCGTTTGGCGCTCAAGCTCAGCTTGTCAGCAGTCTTGACTGGTTAGAAATGATGACAGGCCAGCGAGGTAAGTCTCTGTTCACTGTGGAAAGTGCTTTGTTTGCTCACATCAGCTCGTGTAGAGACACCGAGGTAACAACCAAGACTCCTGAGCAGTCTTTGAATAATCACAAACACGAGCCTGACACAATGATTACATCATCATATTCTTGTGTTTTACATTAAGTCAGCCAATTATGTAAAAACCCCATGCATCCATCCATGCATCCATCCATCCTCCATCCATCATCCCTCCATCCATGCACCATCCATCCATGCACCATCCATCCATGCACCATCATCCATCCATCCATGCATCCATCAGTCCATCCATCCGTCCGTCCGTCCGTCATCCTTCCATCCATCATTCATACATCGTCATCCATCATCCATCCATCCATCATACATTCATCCATCCTCCATCCATGCATCCATCCATCCTCCATCCATCATCCCTCCATCCATGCATCCATCCATCATCCCTCCATCCATCATTCATACATCATCCCTCCATCCATCAT
>VUQG01029934.1:0-19950 GCA_015106755.1 Etia nguti | reverse complement strand
CCGACAGCCAAACCCATCTGTCCTCTGATTGGATTGTTAAATTTGTGATTGACATGACATTGACCAATCAGCTGAAAGGAAGAAAAATCGGGTCAAAATTTGTACTTGTAAGTTGAGAGTCACACACATGAGCGCAGAGATTTGCACGTAGTTTTTGCTTTGTATCTGTAACCAGACCTCAACAAACAACATTTGTAACTCATGTAAAAAATTTTTTATAAACAAATCTTTTTTTTTTTCTTTTTTTTTTAACACACACACACACATTCTTATCTGTGGATGCACAAACATAAAACTTTCACATATTTAGGTTTATAAGGTTCCAAAACTCAGTTCACAACTACGCATTTGATTTACAAGTACAAAATATTTATGACCACAATTTGAGCCCATATTTCTGGGCCAAACAAAGCGCTAGCGAAAGAGGAGCGAAAGCACACGGATAACACCAGCTATGGTTCGTACTTGCTGTGTGGTCGGTTGTAATGTTAGATCGCACGACCGGCAAGGGAATAAGCTTGAAAATGGTTTATTTTTTCATTCTTTCCCCACCTGGAAGCAACATGAGGCAGCTCATGTATCGGATGTTACCAAAAGAAGGCGTCTAGTCTGGATAACAGCTGTGAGACCAGCTGATATCCAGTTCTCTTCCATCTTCAAATATCTGTTGGATATTTGGAGATGGGTATGGGTCGCATAGGGTCAAAAAAGTCGGATTTGATGCGCTTTCGCGTGCAGTGTGAACGTAGCCTATGTTATCCCTCTAACAGAGCCTCCACACGTTCTCACTGTAATTTGCCCCTCATGAATGAATTTATGCTTGTACTAATTTGAATGTTCGGGGGAAAATCAAATGCATTTTACTCGCAGTACTCGAGCTGACTTACCTTTGTTTGAATGACGACGTACTCACAAATCTTGTACCCAATCTTTGGTGAATTGGATGTGTCCCTCCAGAGATTTATAATTGCGAAACTGGTTCACCTTGTACGCGCTGACTCCACAGACAAGGTACGAAAATATATCAGGCTACCTCAATAGCGGTAAGTCTCCAGGGTTTCTACTCCACTGCCGTATTTCATACGGGTCCACATTTCCAATGCACGCTATTTTCTGCAAGTACCGCATCCGGACGCAATCTGTCTCTGTACCGTCCTTTTTCCTTTAAACTGCTTTTAAGCATGTTTCTAGCAGCCGTCCTTCCAACACAGTGTGTTTGTTTTGATTCGTGGCCCAGATATATGGCGCCGCGCTCCCACAATACATTGCGGCGTTACGTCAACTCCAAAACCCTATCGTTGAGTCACTTTTTCAGACAATCCCTTTCCGTCAAGAGCCACTTGTTAATTTGTTGCGGACTTGTTAAAGTGTTTTCTGAAATGTTATTTTGTTGTCAATTTTTTTATTTGTTTTTTATTTAATGTAAAAGTGTTTTCGGAAATGTTATTTTGTTGTTGATGTTGTAAATGTGATTTGCACTTCCCAGCCACCGTATTATTCGGTCACATGTATATCTCTATTGTGACTGCACAGCATGGAGTTAGATACTGTAGAATTTCAAAAGGTGTTTCTTATTGATGGAATTACATGGAGGAGGTACTGACCTTAACTACACATTGAATGTGAAAGCAAAATTCTCACACTATAAATTTAAAATTTGAAGAAGAAAAAGCATGCTGTTAAATAAATATATATGTGGCTTCTGCTAGCTCGAGTGTTTTTCTTCTGCAGGCTATAATATTAACTGACAAAGAAAGGAGCTCTCCAAAGGAAATACAGCAACAATATCATTTGTGCCATTTCCACTGCAGTGGGGGCTTGAGACTTCCACGTTGCTCTATTGAATCTGCTGTGTTTGTAGATGATGTATGTGGAGAGCGAGCCTTCCCAAATGAATTAATACCATAACCAGTTCCAGATGGCTGCAACATCTTGTTCCCCTTTCTGTGATCGTTTTAATGCTTTATTGATTGCTGTTGTCCAGGGAACCCAACCTGTGTGCAGTACTATTTATTCCTTCCACACACGCACACGCAAACATGCACACACACACACACACACACACATATTATCCTCTGCCACACACCTCTACCATTCCTACACATTCTCTGTCCGTAAACCCACAATCCATTTTTCATGGGGCTCTGGAATGATTATGCCACAAGCTGATTGGACACGCCTTTCATCCAGTCAATTCTGGAAGAATGGTCAGGCTGGAGGAATGGGACATGGACACGATATAAATATTAAAGGGTCACAGTTCAGTAGTTTCATTGTGGTTGTTTTATTGTTGTTAGCTTCTTTTGCAGGAAACTAGGAACGGTGGTTTTCATCACTGATAGATGGTTTCGCGTACATTGTCCTTTTAAGTGTATTACAAGTCACTGCTTCTATAACACTTTGTTTTATTTGTGATGTATAGCTGTTGCTCTGTAATGCCTTCAAAGATCAGACTGATAGTGTGGTAAATTCATGCGATGCTGCATGAAAATAGACAAATTAGTGCTGTATTCAGATATAAGCAAGACTTTCCTAACCTGCTATCCTATGCAAGGCACTATAAGTTTTACATTTCTTTCTTCCAAACCGAATTAACCTTTTAGGGTTTATTTTGAAATTGTTTAGAAGAAGGCTTAATCACGCTCTTGGCAGATGAGGAGGTTGATACCCCTTGTTAGATTTGATTGTGGACCCAGCAGCTGGTTAGCTTATCACCAGAAGTCCGAAGGTACCAAAATCAGCCTGTCCACACTTGGTTGCTTAGAAACTCATCCAGGCTCAAAAATACTAAAGTCCAGTGTACATGTGTGATTCTTTTTTAATACCACCTGGCATTGTTTGTCCATGGTACACAAACTTCTCAAATCTGCCACTGCAGATTTTGCAACATATGTGTTTTCTTGCCTTCAGATGGCTACTGGATTAAGACATGAAGTTTTTCATACAAAATAAAATGGCAGGTTGTGTAAGAGTCAGATAAATAAATACACACTGCGTTAATGATTACGGTTTTAATAACAAATGCCAAACAACAATTTTTGCTGCTAATTAAAACACACTTTCCTGATCATTTTAGATATCTGATTTATATTTAAATGTTTAAACTATAATTTCTGCACAGTTGGTCTAAGTAATTAGTCTGCTGTTGTTGATAGAATTATCAGGTGGCCACAGATTGATGTTCCACCTGAAGCAGTTGTGGGGGAGTGTGTTCTACAACTCCTCAGCCCACTGAAAGGACAAAATCAAAGGAAGAGGTAGACAGATATACACAAAAAAAGTGCAACAGGAATTGTGTAATTACATCCAATATCAGTGAGTTGATACTACAGAACATGCAGAATGATTTAATACTGAGAAGAATTTCTGCATGAATAATGATTTAAGAAGAGATTACAGTACATAAACTCAGAACAATCCAAACTAATGTGTCTTGGTAAACTGTTGAGCCATTGTGAATAGCTTCAGTGCAGCTTGAAAATCATTAATGAGATCTTCAGAGCACAGGGACATAGCACCATTCTTCCAAAAATCGGTACTGTGAGAAAGTCTTGAGCCACACCTCAATTTTATATATTTTCATCCTAAGAAGCCTGTTTTCAGATTTTTCTAAAGTGGTCTTATCCAGATTTTCTGAATGTGGAAAAGTGGCTGTCAAGAAGCCATGCTTAACAAATGGAAACAGGAAGACATAATATGCCAATTGACACTAGAACGGGACTGAAAATCAGTGGCAACAGGTCAGACAGGTTGATGAATCCAAATCTGAAATTTCTGGTTCAAATTGTTATCAATAAGTACAGAGAAAGACAGGAGAAAGCCACAACGGTGAGAGTCTACAGCCATGTGTAAAATATGGTGGAGACTCTGTCATTGTTTAGGGCTGTATTTCATCCAGTGGAGTTAGAATCATCAATAACCATCAGATATTGAGCCACCATGCAATATCATTTGGAAAGTGTCAGATTGGCAACACCTTTATTTTATTGATAATGATCCCAAACACTGCCAATGCATGATAGAAAAAACACACAATGGAACACTATCAGTCTCCTGCCGAGCCCAGACCTAAACATTCTTGAAGCAGTGTGGGATAATTTTGACAGAACAACAACAAAAGTCAGCCGACATTCAAACAAGGGCTTTGAACATCCTTCAAGAAGCCTGGAGAACTATTCCTGAAGACTACTTAGATAAATGAAAAGAAAGTTTAGGCTGTATTGTAAAAGGTGGTCATACCATATATTGATGTTCAAGCTCATTAGAAATGTGCAAATACTTACATACTGTATCTTCATGAAAGTTTGCACGTATCAGTGCATCTATTTCGCATTGGCCTAGCAACATGTACTGAAATAAGAGTTGGTCTAAGATTTTTGCACACTTCTGTATATTCACTCATTTGGTATTTTGATGACATGTCTAGTCATAAGATAATGGTGATCATTTAGAACAACTTTATTTGCAGTGAATCTGCCTTTCAAGGGGACAAATGTCGACGAACCTAGCAAGCAAAACATATTCCCACAACATACTGAATTAAAGCCCCCAGGTCTCGTTACTGTAGGATCCACTGGCTTCAAAATTGTATCCAAATAGAAGAAAAACTTCTAATACCCCTACAACACAACAATGAACACCAATATGTTTTTATTATATATTTTGTTTTAAATTGGCTTTGAAAAGTCTGGTAACCCTACTGTTATTGATTCCATTGTCTGCATGAGCTGTTTTTTTTTTTCTTTTTTACTGAGTCCTGCTGTCTGAAGAGAAAGGAAAGTATTCTAACCTTCATCATGGCCAGAGTGCACATAGAGGGTGCTTCAGAGACACTGTACAAGGTAAGTATTTTGAACATTTCTTACATAGCGACCATTTCTTTTTCTTACCAAATGATATGCTGCCTGGCAGTTCAAATACAAGCAATTTGCTCTGGTGCCCTTGTCACTGGTTATTTGCAGGTCTTATTGGAGATCTGTGGAACAGCTGATGATTCAAGGGACTGGGTCTGCACTGAGTCCTTCTCTTATCACACAGCAAGCACTAAACATTTTAACTAAGCGGGAAACCCCCCCACCTGTGAACTGCTTAGGTTTTATATCCATTTTTCTTCCATTCTTTTATGTATGACAATTACCAAGGCCGTGTCCTTGGTTACCTTATAGCTGACTCCACAACTTGTTTTCTCAGCAGAAACTTGTAGATACATATTACACCAAACTTGTTTGCATATTTTTGCACTGCCTCATTTGAACCTCCCACCTGTTCGTTCCTCACATTGTCCACCACCTGTGTGCTATGTGCTCTGCACTTGGCACCAAAATGCAAAACAAATTCTGAAAAATAGTGATCTGTCAGAGTGCAGCTGGAGCTGGAAACTTCTAAACAAAACTTCCTCCATTTTTTTATTCACGTCTGTCTGAACAGGAACATAGAGCTTGAAATTAAATAGTAATTGACCTATAGTGCCTCAGATAAATCTTTTTTTTTTAAACTATATTTAATTTGGATTTTTCATTATATTCTCAATGATTGAGTAACCCCACTTTGCACTTCCATTTCTTAGGCTCTTTGCCTTTAAACAGTTGTTAAACAATATTAGGTATCTCTTGACTCCAAAGCATAAGTCAGCAGGCCTGGTAATTTTCAGGCCTGGTAGGTTTAGCCTGCTGCTTAAACTACATGAATGATGAAATATTTCTAGAAGATGTGCCAGTCTGGGAGCTAAGAAAAATGTCACAGCATAAAATCATCTCCTTGCTGATTCTAAACATAAAGCTACAAGAAGTCTTGAGGCATTGTTAGGATATTGTGCATGTGGGTAAAGGCATATGGCAAGATATATTGTCCATGTGAAAGGTGGTCCTGGTGGTTATTCCTCCACATTTTCCCCCAACCCATTCCTATTCTACGTAACCCGCCGCTGAGTGCAGTGTCTGGAAGCACAATTGACTGCAAACTCTCCTACTATTTATTTTATCCCCTTGCGGACCACAACAAGGCCTGTTCCCCCACTAAACAAATCAATGTAAGGTGTAAAAAAGTAATGATGTGACGCTGAACTATAACACCCAAAGCTAGGGGCTACTAAATCAGCCCCAGTGCTGGACAATTCCCACCGAGTGCATGATTAAGTAGCTCTGACTGGGTGGTCATGGGGTGTTTGCTCATAACTCAGTTCAGTCAGAGTATTATGGAAGCATTGGGGAAAAGCATAAAAAAGAGGGATTGCACCCACACTGACACAAGAAAAAAAAGAAAGGTAAATAAATAAAATCTAAATTTAAAACTAAACAAAAAGAAAAACAACCAAGAAATAATAAAGAAATAATAAAGAAATGAATGCTAAATACAATTTTAAAGCCATTTAAAAATGATAAAAAACATAAAGATACCATAGCAAAATAAAAACAAATAATAAATAAAAAAGATAAAAACATAAATATACCAACAGAAAGTAACTAAAAACAAAACAGTAAATACACGAAGAGAGAAAAAAAAAGAAATAATCTTTCAATACACCACATTTCCATTTTTTTTGCCACATATTTGACCCGTATAGCTTCTTTTGGAAGAACAGTATCCCCCAAACAATTTGACAATGAGTATTCATTAAATAGATTAAAATGATTTGTTGTAGAAAATTAATAACTTATATTAATTATTAAAATTGTTAGTTGTAGAAACATAAATTAACTTCAGAGAAACAGCCAATGACAATATAACAAATAACACAACCTTAACAAGCTTAACTTAAAACAAAACCCCAAACGCACGAATTCAGTCAAAAGAAAACTTTTGACATGCCAACTCCCTAATAAAACAAGGCAAAACAGGCTTTTACACCTGTTTTGCCTTGTTTTTTGGATATCAAGGTTGACACAAACAGAAACTGGCAGCTCTCTCTTACAGGCTTCCTCTGGTCAATGTAACCAAGACAATGAAACAAAGAATAAATAAATCAAACAATCACCCAAAAACAAACTAATAAAAATCATTAGAATTCTAACCTAACAAACTTAAAGTAGCAGCGCACTCTTAAAACACATGGTGTTTTGACAAAACAAAATGACAAAGAGCCCTGAATTGCTTCTTCAGCCAACTTAGACCCTGGATTGCATCCATTGACTACAGACCTCAGCGGATGGCATAAACGGTGGAAACAAGAGGAGCCAGTAAGTGGGAAGGGAGGAACCCAGAAGCCAGGACCTGGAAGCAGCCTACTAAACAAGAGCCATTTATATACTCGGGGTGGCAAATAAGACCAAATATAGTTATGGAACCATGAAACTAGCATAAATGTAAAAAGAGTTAATAGTTGATGATCAGAATGCATTTGCTTTCCTTATGTTTTGTAAAAGTAAATATTTCTTGCTGTGTAAGAATGTAAGAGTAGGTCTGACTGGGCTATTGTACTGTCTGATTAGAACTCAAATCAGTCTAAGTTAGGAGAGCAATTGAGAAACTCACTACTAATATCTAGCTTCAGTCAGACTGGATTTAGTTCCATGCTCATTTCAATGAGGAACGGGTGAAACATGTTTATTTGCAATCAAGTTATAAGAGCAAAGTGAAATCACTCTTCAGAACGATTTTCTTTACTTTTTTTTGTGTTTATGTATTTATTTTTTGTTATAAGCTTCTTCCCTAAGGCCACGTTTTATTTTGCTTACATATTTTTACATAAACAGAGTCTGAATAATAATTTTGCAGTTGGACGTCGGGTATTTCCACAATATTATCTTGCTACCTTCACTCAGTGCAACTAGTTGACATTCCATCATTTTATAATTGTGCAATAAAATGTTTACTACTAACCAAATGTCACTTTGACAAACATTACAGGTGTGAATTGTGAGTAATAATGGTTATAACAGAAGGCAAGCAGTGAATCTTGAACCAACACATTCCCACTTCAATACACACTCCAGTTTTAAGTCATCCAGAATACCTACCCCTTTAAAATATACAATTTGCAAAGTTTGTCCCCTTTGCT
Source organism: Etia nguti (assembly GCA_015106755.1). Lineage (NCBI taxonomy): Eukaryota > Metazoa > Chordata > Actinopteri > Cichliformes > Cichlidae > Etia > Etia nguti. Next base: position 11,954 of record VUQG01029934.1, on the reverse strand, counting down.
AATGGAGACAGTGTGAAAATAGATGGATCTATTTGGCAAAGTTTTATGGCATGCTTGTGTATTCCTTCCTAGACGAAGCTGTAGGTGTCATCTGGTGTCAGCGAAGAAATAACATACTGATGAATATACTTAACACAGTCACATTGCAACATTAATAAACAAGACAGAAATGTTGGGAAAACCAAATTAAGTCTTCAATTTTACCATGATGGATTATTTAGCCTATCATTTTCCTTTTTTTTTTTCAATGACAAGAAAAAGCAACTCCCAAATGTTGGAGAATAAATCTGGATTTCTACAGCTAACCTGACAGTAGTGTACTTATATAACAATGGACAATGGAAAGAAAAGGGGAACATAGATAAATGGCACTGTCTTCTAAAGTGGCTTTAGGCAATGACTCTGGTGTCCTAAAATGTTGGCAAATAGCAAGAGTGCAACAGTAAAATCTTTCAACAGTACGAGAGTTGGTGTGCTTTTTTGGAGCTATACTATCAATAAACATGTCCCTCCATTCATCCATTCCAGCTTGTCCTGTGTCCATCTATCCATCCACTGGAGCCACTTTTACCAGCTGTTATTGATCAAAAGCAGACATCCTTCTGAATTTACCTATTATACATTCAGACATGTAATAGTACCTAATGTTTCCACTTACCTTCATCCCATCTCCTCATCAAAAGCATACTTGTTTACTAAGATGTGTCAACTTCCCTACTGTTTCAGGGGATTTAGCAAAACATCTTGAAAAAGACACTTTAAATTTAATCAACTAACTAAATATATAAGTTTATTTATATGTTAAAAATACATAAATAAATCTGAATAGAAAGTTACCAATTTACACCTGGCTTTTAGTGCTGGAATCCTTACAGATAAAGGGTTACTGTATCTTCAGATTTTGCAACATTTTAATTATTTCAGAAATTTTATATCTTCCATGTTAGCGGGGTTTCTTTCCTGCTGTTGCTGCCATCTTGCATGAGGCAGTTAAAGTCACTAGAGTGTATTCTTCTGCCCAGCACGTTGCTCTTGACTACACTTTCCTGATAAAAAAAAGTATCTTCATTTGTGACAGTCTCTTTTTCTTTGCTGTGCAGTGTGTGTCCCGGTCTCTGCATGATGTAATCTTTGGTGGTACCCACTGCTAATTATGTGAGAGTCAGCACAAGTTGTAGAGCAGAACGCTTATAGGTAAAGAGATTGTATGATAAAGAGAAGTAGATAAGCATGGTGACTTAGATACACACAGAGGTGTATAGATGAATAAGTGCACTGGCTGTGACAGAATGTATGCCCACAGCGTGTGATTCTGCTGACAGCTCAGGATCTTCTAATAAGTGGTGGCCCTGTTTGACAGAGGGAGAGGAAGGGGGAGGGAGGGAGGGAATAAAAGGCCTCTTTTACCTTTCTCACCTGCTCAAGTTCCCTTCTTGCTAACGCTTGGCTGCTCACTGAGGTGCTCTACTGCACACACATGGCCCACTGCATGCAGTTTAATTAGAGTGCCAAGCATATGTCTCTACAGAGGGAGAGCTGCCTGTCAGACAAAAACTAGATGTCTGTTTTGTGAAACCTTATTTCGTGTTTTCAATAATACTGTTTGTTAAAAAGCTTACTTTGTACTTTGTACTGCACCATAGAATAAAATAGTCTGCTTTTATCTGTGGTCTGCATTAATCATAGGTGTTCAGAAATGACTTGAAGAAATGCCTTTTACTGTGTTGGTTTTTTTAGATTGTATCTAATAATCTAATAATGGCAGACATGTGCGTAAGAATGTGGGTAACAAGGTAGACGTTTCTGTTTTTTTAAGAGAAAAGAGATTCTTGTTAGGGCTCAGTGACACAGAATCCATTTGTTGTCAGACCAAGGGTGCTTTTGATGACAGAAATGTTATCAAATGATCACTGAATTTCAACTCATGTGTGAAAGGTTTCATGGATCAAAAACAGTACCCATTTTAAATGTATTTGTTATCCCCTTGTACACAGCCTCCAGCACTCATGCTACACATTTTCTGTTTTGTCATTGACCTAAAACATGCAAAGAGAACAAACATGACTTTTGAGTCAAAATGACATAAAACGGATTTTGAGGATAAAGTTAGAAGTCAGTCTACGATGCAGAGACTAAATAGCTTTACTCAGTCAAATAATTCACAGCCTCCAAGGAAAGAATCTAAAAAATTACCTGTGGCCTCACAGTAGTTTAGGGACATGTACCAGTACATTTTGGTCACCACTCCCCCATGTCTCATGGGGCTAATTAAGACTTCTTCCTCGCCCCTAAAATGAAAGTTAAAATGAAGGGACAATATCCCTTTCATGTCACAAATATGTGCTGGTGGTCAGAACAGGACTTCCAAGTGGTGATCTAAACACAGCAGGAGCAGTGTACGGCTCCACAAAGAGATGATCTCAAAAAGGATATTAGCCAAATTTACATCAGGCAAAGTTTTTGTCATAGAATTTTTAATTGCACCTTATATGCAGTACTATTCAAAAGTCTCAAGCCATCCCCCTTTTTTTTTTACGATTTTAATATGAAAATTGGAAATAGACACAGTGATTCATTAAAACATGAAATATAAGATACAAAGCAAAATCAGAGATTGTACAATTCAAATCATACCAAATTATTTGGCATCTTTAACGCAGCCTGACCTCTCTCATTCAAGCTTTCTTGTAATTTCATTAAGCAGTCTGGATGTTGGCTGCCTTTTATTCAGTTCTTTGTCAAGATGATCCAACAATGCTTCAATAATGTTGAGGTTCAGGCTGTGGGGAGACCAGTCCATGACTGATGGTGTTCCAATGACAGTTTTTAATTAAAATTCTTTTAAATGTTTTGTGTTTGGGATCATTTTCATACTGAAGAATGAAGCAATTGCCAATCAGATGCTTTCCAAATGGTATTATATGGTGGATCAAACCCTGACCCATTTCTAGATTCATAATTCCATCAATTTTGACAAGATCACCAATACCACTGACTCAAATGCAGCCCCAAATCATGACAGAGCCTCCTCTGTCTTTTACACATGGCTATAGACACTCACTGTTACACCACCAAAAATGTAAAATTTAAATTCAACACTCTATAAGACCTGCTGTGTAATTTGCCTTTTCTCCATTAACAATGGCTTTTTGCAAAGTACTGCATATATCAATATGTATGCATCAATTTCTTAAAAACCATTAAAATTGCTTTTATCATCAAGTCTTTAAACCTTTTATAGGGTTTGTTTTTTTCTTTTTTTTTACCACAGATTTCTTTACATCTCAGTATATTACAGCTACTGACACTTACACAGGCTATGAAGCTAAGTCACACATCACAGAATTCCAGTATCTATAATGTGTAACAATGTAGATACTGGAAAGTGCAAAATGTAGCTCTGTTGCAAAATTAGAAATGCCTTAAAGCTCTGACCACCCCTGACATGAAAGGTAATTAGGCCAAGATATGGTCTGCTGTAATTTTAAGATAGCACTATACTACTATCCCGCCGCACTGCTGCACTAGAGCTATACGGCAGCTCGTGAAAGATTAGACCGGTTAGAACCATTCTTACTCTGGCATGACCCAGTGGCTTGTGCTTTCAAAGTACCACTTACAAGTGAATGGTCTCAAAAGATTTTTTACACTGAGGCTTTTTTTTTCTGTTGTGGTATTATCACTTTACTCCATTCTTTTTTAACATCATAACATAGTGACTGTTGTCACAGGATCCATCGCTGAAACAAAGCAATGAGGCAATGAGAGACAGTGTTTGAATCCAGGGATTTAATTCATTGAAATATTGATGGTCCTTAAATAACTATTTTCACGCTATATAAAATACACCCAATTAAAACAACTAACCTCATATTAATACATGTGATACGAGTAGTCGTGTAAACTTATGACTTTTTTGCAGTATTTCTCTATATTATAGTTCTTAAAAGATTATAATGCAGCTGCAGTATTCATATTAATAGTTGAGTTTATTCTGTAATTCACACTGCGCTATCACTTTAATGTGGTTAGACTGATCAGTGCCTGCAGGAATGAGTTAAAGCAGTTTCACACTTCGGTAAAAGGCGCTTCCCTTTACTGTGCTCGTGCGTGCGAGTCTTACTGTACTAACTTGAAGATGAAAAGAAGAACAACAATTAATGCATATGCAAATCTGCAACAGTGAGACCAACGCCTTTGTTCCTTAAATCTGGCTGTCACTGGTTTTTAATTACCCGACTCCCTTCAGTGAGTGTGAATACAAAGTCCTTATCAATGACACAGTAGAAACACAGGGGCCGTACATGCTAACAAGGGCCTTTAATCAATGTCTGCCACACAGGCACCAAGAAGGTTACCACAAGCTCATTCACATTTGCTGGCTTTATTGTTGTTGTAATAGTTCAGTACACAAATTTCCCTGTGTGTGTATTTGCCCTTTATTTATTTTTTTCTCTTGCTGTTTGTGTGCGGTGTCCTGTGTTTGAGTTCTCTTGCAGCATTCAACAGTTTACTAAGAAAACAGTAGGGGTGTCGCTGCAGTACTTAATGTGGGGATGAAAATAACAATAAACATTTATACAGCGCATTTCACTGAGATGGAGAGAGCACTGCGGAGGAACATTATTAAGGGCAAAGACTTTAATGGCAAACAAATATAAATAAAAGCAGCTCATTTGCATCTTTGTAGGGTTGAGTCAAAAACAACAAAAGGGGACTGTGTTTGTGTCTCGTGAGTGTTTGTGTGTGTGTTTTGAGAAGCGGCTGATCAACCCCCCCCCCAGAAATATGCAGGTGAACATGCACAGATAAAACAGCGCTGTGCCTCTATCAAATGTGATCCTAGAGGCTGGAACCCGTTCCACTCTCAGTGCGCAGTCTTATTAAGCTTTGGGCTAATCAAAGATCCTCGGTCTGTATCAGGCTTACTTAATCTCCAAGGGCCCACTCCACGTCAGCGACACAGCGCGCTGACAGCTGATTGATCCGTAGTCCGCTTTTTTATGCTTTTACTACTGTCTCTCTGAACAAAGAGACTCAACACAGGATGATCTTGGCACAAAGTGTCTGTATTTGTATTAGTGTCTCACTTGCCATGTGGCGGGTATTTACATGCTCTGATATCAGGTTGTCATCAACTTGATTGCCCATCTTAGTGAAAAGTGTTGGCATTCTTTTCAAATGTGTTTCCCTATCCTTCACCCATATCAATTCATGACTATGAATGAGTTAAAATCTTCAATAACTACGTCTCTACTCTCTCTATTAGGCTACCTCTTTGTGGTGCTTATGTGCGTGTTTGTGTTTGATGCAATTGTGTGTGTGGTTTGGTGGCAGATTGATGTGTTTGTCTCTCCTCTGTTGTTTTCCATCCTTTGTTTTGCGCTGTTGTTTGGACAGGCATAGGCTAGCTGGAGATGGGAATAAATGGGACTGTTAGGAGACATCCGTTATATGCTGACACAAAGCCATTATAAAAGAACAACTCCATATGTGTGTTCGAGTGTGCCTGCTGCATACAGTGCAGTTGTGTTTGTGTGATCTATTGTAGGAAACAAATGTAGGTGGTATGTTTGTTTCTCTGTTCGACAGTATGCATTTTCATATCTGCGAATGCGTATGCACTTGGAATCAAGGACAGTTGTTTTCACAAGCTACCAAAGAACAACTCTACATCATTAAAATTGCTTGTTTTGTCTGGCAAGCACTCCAAAAATCCTAAAAAGAATCGCTGTGCAGAGATCTAAATGAGAGAAAGGCTCTATTCTCAAAAATAGGTTCAGCAAACTCTGAGTTTAAGCATAAATTCAGAGTTAAGTAACTCTGAGGTGGGCAGCTCCGAGTTTTCAGTTTGTGAAAGGATGATTAGTTAGTTCAATCAACTCTGAGTATGTTCACACTGAGTTAAGCACATGCATGAGTAGGAAACTAAAGCCCTCATCAATGGTGCAACAATATCAGGATTCACCATGGCAACGGGTAAATAAAGAGCAGAACCTCCAATTAAATCAGTGGACTAAGAAATATGAATGTGTGTCAATCTGATCCATGATGCTTATAGTAAAAAACAAAAAAAACAAAAACCAAAACAAGGGAGAAGAGTAGTTTTTATTACCTTGGGCCACTCTGACATCAAAGATGTAAAATTTCTACATAAAATGCATAAGTTTGATTGTACTGTCAACAGTTATAATTAACCGAACTTGAATTTTGATTATATGAAGCTAGAACCCTACACTTACTTTTACATTTTAAATCTACTTACTCAGTTCTAAATCTCACAGGGAGAAAATGTAGATGATAGAATAAGATAAGACAACAGTTTATTTGTGGACCTGTGATAATAGACTAGCTACCCAGATGAATGAATATTAACTCAGTTTTATTAATTGAAAAACAACTGATACATTTTAATACAATTTCATTTTTTTTCCCCCAGCATGTTTAGTAAATGTATTATGGTGTAACAATCTCATTTTTATAGAGGATTTCATTATTTTTGTCATTACTGGAAAAATGCCTAATGAGATTTACAAGAAAAAACTCTACTCTGATGTTTCTCAGTTAAACCATTTATACTTTTATCTAATATTGGCCTTCACCGATTAATCATGTCATTCTTACAGTCATAACAGCGATGTTTTACTGAGATACTCAAATAGTACGAGTTAAGTAATAGTAACCACTTCACATTTAGCATAAAAAAACATGCAGGGCAGCTTTCCTGGTATTTAATCATTGTGAAATATTATCATAAAAGCTGAACATATTCTAAGAAATGTCTAAGCTTTTATAGAGCTGGCTGCATGGTTGGCTATGCTTTAAATATTTCAGTGTCAGTTTTACAAGGATGAACAATTTTGAATAAGGATTTTGTTAAGAACAAACAAGTCACCATGAAAAGACCCAAAACTGATCAGGACTGGATGGGCTGAGAATTCTCTGTTTTATCAGTGGAAGTGGATTCTGATAGCGTTCCATGATACCAGATCCAGTCTGGAATCACTTTGCTATCTGAGCCACTGATACTGATTTGAGTGATTTTCAGGGGAAAAGATCCAGACCTTGACTTTGAATAGTCAAAATGAAATCAGACTGTCATACTGCTTTTAAGAAGTCACTTTAAAGCCATTTCAGCCTGATATTCACTCTGACATTTACATAATTTCCAAGTTCCAGCTGTGACTGTAACTGTGACAGACAGGTTTCCATTTTATTATACAACAGGGCACGTGTATTTTCTGTCTGATGTTTTCTACAGATATGTTTTATTCAGTCATTGCTTCAGTAAGTGTTTGCTAAATGTATCATTGCAGGGGAAACAGGCTGACAGCTGACAACTTCCTTACTTTCACTAAAGTTAGAACGATTTAGTAAGATATGGCTTTTATATTTATTTGTATTTATATTTATTTATTTTTAGATTAAACTCACGACACCTGAGATTTCAGTGCTTGTAAAAACAAAAACTACTACAAATTAATGCAGTTCTCTATGCGCTTTGATAGTGATGCGCTTTTTTTGCACCTGCACATTTCAGGTCATCAAACAAATTTTAATATTAGGCAAAGACAACCTGAGTAAATACAAAATGCAGTTTTTTAAATAATTATTTCATTTATCAAAGGAAAAGAACTGCAATCAGGTGTTTGTGATAACTGGCAATGAGTCTTTCACATTGCTGTGGAGAAATTTTGGTGCACTGTTTGTTTCAGAATCTTTTTTAATTCAGCCACACTGGAGGATTTCGAGCATGCTTTAAGGTCATGCCAAGGCTTCTCAGTCTGACTTAGGTCCAGACTTTGTGACTATGTCACTCTAAAACCTTCATTTTGGGCTTTGTGAGCCATTCGGAGGTAGACTTGGTGGTGTGTTGCAAAACATTGTCCTGATGCATAACCCAGGTGTGCTTCAGTCTGAGCACAATTCATGGTTCCATCAACTACAGCAAGTTGTCCAGGTCAAGTCCAGACCACCACACTACCACCATCATGTTTGACTGCTGGTATGATGTTAATCCTGTGTTAGTAACAAGATTCAAACCTTACAAAAAGCTAAACTTTCATCTCATCATTTCACAGAAAATTTCCCAAGCATCTTGACGATGTTTTGCCAAATGTGAGACAAGCCTTGGTTCTTTTTGGTCAGCAGTGGTTTTCACATCGCAGCTCTCCCATGGTTCCTATTTTTGCCCAGTCTCTTTCTTCACATAGGGCCAGGTAGGTTTGAATAATTATTAAAAACTTTTTTCCCTTGATAAATGAAATCATCATTTAAACACTGCACTTCGTATTTACATAAGTTATCTTTGACTAATGTTAAAGGTTGTTTGATGATCTGAAAGACTGCAGTGTTACAAATATGCAAAAAAATAAAATAAAATCATACCACTGTAACTAACAGATAACAGAGGCACTTCACCAATTACAGATGACAAAATTGATATTCCCATAAAGCAGTGTATCAGTATTGCCATTTAGCCACCTGGTTTGACATTCAACCTGCGCCTAAATGACCTTCTCCTGATACTCTGGGACATAGTCATATACTCTGAATGGAAGGTCAGTTTGCCGATTTCTCAATAACTTCTCAGTCTCAATGAATAGATTTCCACCCCCACATCAAATTTAGATATTGAAAGGTCTGCAAATTGACACTTTTCTCTCGGGTACCGAGGCCTGAAACAGGGTTTAGCTTTATCTATTCTTTATTACGCCTTTGACTATCATTCTCTTAACTGCATCAATTTTTCTCTTTCTATTGTGGCTTATTTTTTCTCTCACTCCTGCATTAAACTTTTGAACTTAACAACTCAGAAAATGAATGTTCTCAGCCTGGTTAAGATTAAAAGGCCAAGGCTGATGTGCATGCTTGTGTGAGCGCGTGTGTCCACTGTGTGCGTGTTTGTTTGGCAAGGGACGAGGACGTTGCAGCCGTGGTTTATGGTGCTTCATGAAAATAAATGTTCTCTGTCTGACTTCAATTATAAAGGCGAAAATGTAAAGGCGCCTCGTTCATTAGCTTGCTTTTGCTCTGTGAGCGGGGGAAGTGGATTTGGTGTATTTAGTGTTTGACTGTTGTCCTAAGTAGCAGGGATTATTCTAATGTTCTGTCAGGAACGAGGCCTAGTCTAATTCTCTTTTCTATCGCTATTATCCATTACAAAGGCTATACTAATAGACCTCTGCATTTCCAGTTTTATATTTCACAGCCAATCTCCCAATTAAACTGTCGCCGATAGCTCAGCGTATGTGTGTGTACACGTCTGCAAATTAGAACAAAGTTGTGTTTGCAAACGTGTGCGCAATCACTTTACTGTGTCAACTCAGTGTCTTCCCTTTCCAAGAGCTGCCTTTGAGACAGGATTATCTGAAAAGAACTCAAATGGAAGCCTTTGTTCATCCTGCACTGTGGTTTATAATGGTCATCACTGCAATCATTAGGTTTAAATATTGTGCTATATTTAATGTTTAATGCTGTGAAGTTGTCTGCCTGTGTCTGCTCATTGCTAACACAACCACGTGGTAATAATGAAGAAATAGCAAGTCTCACTTGAAAAACTAGAAGATACCTGGTATCATCCAATCCCATCAGCCAGTCTGTAGCCTTAGCCTTTTGGGACACCAATCAATGTTTTGGGGCTTCTGATGTACCCAGTGTGTGTTAAATGGGGTTGGCTGATAGAATTCAGACTAAAAGAAAATTTTAAAAGAAATTATTGTGTAAATATCTGTTCACAGAGGAATTTCTTAATGGCTTTGGCAATTAAGCTATTGCTAACTAGCTTTAAATAATAGATTGTGCTTAGAGAGTCCAAATAATCTGATTTTCAATAAACTGATAAAAAGTGCCGTCCCCTGGCTCCAGCTTTGGTGCTGTGCTGGAAAAAAAAAATGGGTATATCAAGACTGCAGACCAACAGAAGAGACCCTTTTCATTTCGCAGCAAGCACACGGAGAAAAAGGTGCTGTGACAGATCAGCACAATTGTCCTCTGTCACACAGAGGATCAATCCTTTTATACTTCCTTCCAACAGTGATCAATCAAACTCTGTTATGACAAAACAGAAGTCCCCCTCATGGAGTTTCCCTAAAATCATAATTCATTAGTACATGCCATGCCAGGAAGCACAATTTCTCAAGATAAGTTGAAATGACCTGAAATCAAGCTGACATCAACTCACTTCTTGTTGTTTGCGTCACCTTCTGAGGAGGTAAAATAACAACCAACATTAGCTGACACTAGAACCAACACTGTTTTGGTCATTTAAATTCGATACCCCCTTTTGAATGTTAAATTAGCTCATCTCTGGTCAAAAAGTTTGAATAATTGTAAACCCAAAAAAATTAATGGGTTCAAGCTTAAAAAGTAAAAGTGAAGAGCATGATATCAGAACTTTCCCTTGATTTTATGAAGGCGATTTCATTAGAACGTTATTTGTTCTATTCTCCATTTGTAATAATGGGGACTCACAGTAATTAAACCTGAGAACTTCAGTTATTTCTGTTTGTCTCATTTTCTCTATACATTAAAGTGCATAAGTGCTGACAGGGCATTATCTGTATAATAATCTATCATAATCTGCATGTCAGTTGCACTGCTCACATTGACCTAAAATTAACATTATGGGAAACCTTCTGAACAATGATATGCGGATATAGTACTGCCGGCTGATTAATTTTCTTTCAGCTTATTGAGACAAGATTGGGGTTTGCTGCCAACCAGTCACAGCAGGTGATGCATATTGAATATGCATTTTGCAGTAGGGTAATGTGGAATTTAAAATGTGTGAAAGAAGGATTAATTATGCATTCAAGCCTCTGATGGCTTTAAGAAAATACTGAAAACTTTATTCAAATCCCAGGGGAACTTTATGTCACCTCTGAAAATATTGTAAATGCTGTGATTTACTTAGTTTTCTGAGCCAAAAGATTTCAGTGTGAGCTTGCAGGTTTGTGGTTTTCTCTGATACTAAGATAGTCAAAGCCTGAAAGAAAAGAAAGGAGAGGCGTGGAGTAAGACAGGGAAAATGTGAGTTTGGCAACTGGTCTACTGGTCATCTAAAACTGATGGGCACTTAAAAAATTCCAAGAATCATAAACTGTTTGATATTCTTTTCCCCTCTTTTTCCCCAGGACTGATGGCAAAAAAGAGGATGGGAATCAATAGAAAGGATGTAGAAAAGGAGAGGCACAGATATGAGAAAACCCTAAAACTGTTATGTGTTTTCAGGTCTCAGAAGAATTACTACAGAAGAAAAGATGCAGAAGCACATAAAATTTGAAAAAAGGAAAACACAGAAGACAATAAAAGGTTATGATAAGAAGCATAATAAAAACAATGTAGCATTAGTTGAAGTGTTGTTGTAGTGTTGTTTGAAGTGCTGAGAGTGAAAATGAGTTGTCAGGACAGCTTATTATCCCAGCAGGGTACCTGATCATGGGCAGGGCGTAGGTGTTGATAGCCCGGATCTTGTTCTTACTCCTCAGGACTTGCCTGACCCTCTGCAGGTACTTGGTGGTTGCAGCTTTCCTAGTGGCCTCTTCATGGTTCTCATTTGCCTGTGGGATCCCCAGGTACTTGTAGCTGTCCTCTATGTCTGCAATGTTGCCTTCTGGTAGTTCGATCCTCTCAGTTCTGATTACCTTCCCTCTCTTTGTTATCATCCGACTACATTTCTCCAATCCGAACAACATTCCAATGTCATTGCTGTATATCCTGGTGGTGTAGATCAGTGAATCGATTTCTTGTTCAATCTTGGCATATAGCTTGATGTCATCCATGTACAGGAGGTGACTGACAACTACTCCATTCCGTAGTCGGTATCCGTAGCCAGCCTTGTCAATGATCTCACTGAGGCCTATGCAGAACAGCAGCGGGGACAGAGCATCTCCTTGGTAGATCCTGCACTTGATGGTGACTTGTGCTATGGGCTTGAAGTTGGCCTCTAGTGT
>VUQG01029929.1:13895-43206 GCA_015106755.1 Etia nguti | reverse complement strand
GTGTGTATGTTCTCACTCGTGCACACACATTTCACACGTTCAGTGAAAGGGCAACATTCAGGAAGTAGCAGTGCTTTGAAGACAGCAATTCATGTTTCCAAGCGTGGAGCACTTATTGGAGGTCAGACTGAGGGTCTATTAGCGCCCTCATATTCATTACAGAGGGTTAGAGGCGAGAGTCCCAAGGAACGGCAATACCCCCTAGTTACCATAACCTCTGGACTCAGGATGTTTTTCTGTTAGTTTTTGGTTGTTACCTCTTGAGGAAGAGTGATTCAGAGTTTGGGATTAGGTTCAGTAATTTGTCTTAGTTAAATCCCAAATTGGTGTTTAGGGGAAGACATTATTTTAAATGTTTATGTTATATTATGTGATTTCAGGTTTCAATTTTTGTATTCTCTAATAGCAGAATTTTGTGCCTGCAGTTTATAAATAAAAAGGAGCTAGAGGCAATGGCTATTTCAAGAATATTTGAAAGACGGTGATGAAAATCATAGTGATGATTATTGTCCAGACATGGAAGGAAAAGCAATTTTCAATTCACTGCCTGAGGATTAATGCCAGTGAGTATTTCCTCGGTGTGCTTTAAGTGATTGTGAATGTCTTCCAGCCCGATTTTAATGTACCATTACTATGCAGTAAAATATATCTGTAAGAACTTTTTTGTCTCTGTTACATGCTGGCGAACATGCCAAAATATACAATGCTCAATCCCGCATGGCTACGGAAACTAAAATTCATACAGATCAAACATGCGCACACACCTTCTGATCCCCTTTAGGGAAGTAATTCTATACCACAGGCCGGAGCACATATCCTTACTGATGCCGTATCACCTCGAAGTCTGTGTCTGTGTGTTAAGCACAGATGTCAGTTTAGACTAAGGTGATCGGCCCATTCTAACGTAGCCCCGGCCCCACGGGGGTATCCCAGTGTCCTGTTGTCCCAGTGTGGGAAAGCAGAGTGTTGGATGGGGTATCCCGTAGCGCCTGACTGGCTCCTGGGCAGCAGACAGCTAAATCAGTCACAGATTGGATTATGAACGGCGAGTTATGAATACATCTTTCTTAGATTGCACACACAGGAAAACACGCAGTTGTGAATGTGTCAGTCCTATTTATTATGACTCCTATTACGATGTAGCAAAAACATGTATACCCACACTGAGATTGTTAACGTCAGTTAACGCCCTTTCTTGATGCTTTACATATCACGCTGAATAGTATTTATCTTTCTTTTATTCCCTGTCCTTGGAAATTTTGTCCCCTTCTCTCCATCTCTATTTCTTCTTCCTTTCTTTTTCCCCATTTCTTCTCAGCCCTTGGGTCAAAGACTCAGTTTCAAAGTGTTGATCCTCATCTGAAATCTATTGCAATCAGCACAGGACTGGACATAAAATACATGCCTGTGAGATCTGATATGTGTGTGTCTGTGTGCATGTGTGTTCTGTGTTCAGCTGGCTTTATGTTACAATTTCAGTCCAAAATAATCAATAGAACACCTCGTAGAGCAATTGTGAAACATGTAAGATGATACTTTTTTTTTTAATTTGCATTTTCTCTGTGGAATGTCATTTGATGTATTAGAATTTAATAAAAAGAGAGCTTATGTTTTAAAAATATTTTTGTTTTGTTTGGTGACATTTACACAACCAAATTAAGCAAGTAAATGCAAGCATATATGCATTCTGAAACGTCTTTACTTTGCAATTAATTTCTTTACAACCTTAAAATTTTAACAAGTAAACCAGAAAGGAAAAACACAACATTCGAGAGGTTTTAAAGTTGAAATAGACGAGCCATTGTTGGGCGGATTATTCCTCAGCAGGGCTATTTCAGCTGTCATCAACCTCAGTAAGAAGTTATTATTTAGATTATAGTAATTTCTACATCTATATTGTTTTTAGTTTGTTTCAATGTGGCGTTTAGAAGATGTATGGGTTTATTTGTGAGAGTGCCCCTATGGGGCTCTTATCCCCCATGCAGGGTTTTGAGTATCCGTCCTGATGACCAGGAGCTGATAAGGTGAGTGTAGGTGTTGTCTATCATCACCCGGGATGAAACATTCCTTTCTAATAGTTTGGATCAGCCTCACAGGCTGTTAACACAGGTAAGGTAAAGACACACAGACCAATGTTACCTCTGTGTGCACCAGATGGAAAAAATGTGGACTCAAACAATCTGCACTTTCTGTATTAGATTTTCACCTATAGTATTTTCTTTATTTATAAAGTTAGAGAAATATCCTCTTCAGCACAACTTTTGGTAACATGCAATTAAAGCTCTTTAACTGGTCAGGGATCCCTTGTCAGAAAAATAATCTTGACATGACAGTCTAATTCATCAATAGCGTCCCTGGCAAATGAGCTGTCTTGTGTTTCTAAAAGCACAAGTAGAGTTCTTTGTAGTCTTTGTCTGTGGTCATTCGGCTCGTGTGCCAGCCAGGTTAGAAAAAGGCAAACCCGTTCTCTACATTGTTAACAACATTTAATCAAAGCTCAATCAAAACAGCTACCTTTTTTCCAGTCCCAAGCCGGAGGTAAATTATGTCTATTGGAGGACGTCTTGTCTCTTTCTGCTGACAGACAACCAAAGAGAGCTCTGTATGTTCTTATCTTCATCTAACCCTCCTGTCAAATCAACCTGCACATGAAAGAGAGACTAGAAAAATACCCTCTGAACTAAATTGTGCTGTACTTTGTAGACTGTAGGAACTTAATAAGAATAATAATGATAATAAAAAAAATAATATTAAAAACACATTTTAAGTTTTCAAGTGTTTCTGAAAACTTAAAATGTGTTCGGAATATATTTGGCATTTTGTTGGGTTCTTTTATTACCTTTATATAAACAGGAGAGGGCTCCTGGCTTAACCAGGACAGCTGATTACACTACAAATAAAACATTTCTTTGGTTTTTGACGCTGATTTTGAAGTTTTACTTCCAGCTAATTCACTTCAGCACAAACAAGAAATGCATTGGTTTGACTGCAGATAGTATTACCCATATGGGAACGGTCAGACTTAGAGCTCGAGTTCCCAGCCCATATGCTGACCACTCCAAGTATCAATCACTACATCTAAATGACTTAAAAGAACCATATTGATTACCAATAGAGCATCATAAATCAAGACATAGACACTGGGCTTTTTTTTCTCCTCTCACTGGCTTGCACACGTACACACATTGGCGCGCACATACATGTACCTCGTGAAATTGTAACAATAAATCTGGAGGATGAGTTTTATGGATGTGGAGATGCAGATGAAGTAATCTGATAAACAATTAGAGACGAAGAATCACTGGAAATGTGTGATGAAAAAAGCTGAATGGTTATTTCAGTATGTTGCCATTTAAAAGTCAATTTGCCACAACAGGCTAGGATCAACTGTGCTTTCATTTTTTTTTCCTTGTACAAAGCGATGGATTTGTCTCCTTTTGCATTTGCTCTTTGTAATGGGACACATGTTCCTCTGCTGCTTGGCCAGAGGGCATACATGAAAACTCTGCAGAGATAAGTGCATTTCATTCTGGAAATGTGTTTTTTTTCACTTATTTATTCATCCCCACAACACCCTTGCAATATTGATTGAATCAAGAGTCGCATAATTTTTTTAAGAGCTTTTTAGTTATCCAAAAAGGAGGAAATGTCTTTTTGATCACTTAAGGTGAAATCCAACTATATTCATGATGGAGGGACCTTTAGTTCTTTTCTTTTTTTTTTCTTCTTCTGGTGTGTGTACCATTTATGTTGGGTTTGTTCTTTGCGTGTGTTTTCAGCTTAAATTTCACTTTCTCCTTTTTTTTCCGTCTCCTGGTTTGCTGTGTAAGTACAGGCAGCGCATTTCTGAAACAACAAACATGACATGCACTGTGCAATAAAAGTATCCCATCTAATATTTATCACCTAAACTCTAGACTCTGTGAATTGAGTTGTGTTCTGCCACTCGATTTAGTGTGAAGATGGAGAGAGTGCTGCACACTGATGATATTTTTAGGTGTTCTGACTTGTTCAGTGTGCTCACTGGAAAAAGGAAAAGCGAGCAGAGATTTGGCTTGTTTTGTTTGGTGTGAAAATGAGAGATTGTTTTAAACCAAACAAAAATGACAAAGCTGGCCTGGCTCTTTCTTATTGAGATTCACTAGTCCATTTATCAGTGCATCTTGCTTTGCGCCATTTCGCTTCGAGACCATCTGCTTCTACTGAAGATAGCATTTTCCAAAACTGCAGTACATACATAAATGTATAGTTTTTTAACCCCAACTATTTTATCACATAGTTAAACACTAGATGTTAGTTAGAGAGCAGTAATGCATTTTTTGAGATGCTGCTTTAAGTCCTATAACAAGGTATGTGGTTGATTTGATTGTTCATTTTCAAAATAAAAAGGTACGTTTCCAGCTGCAGCACTGTGTTGTTAATCATTTATGTTTCAGTCAGTAGCACAGAAGGGGAAGATAAATATCGAAACACTGGGATAAATCAGGTTTCTTCTTCTCATTATTATTATATCTTATTATTTAATAGTGGTGATTTATGTTATTAGAACAATGTAAAAAAAAATTAAACCAAAAAAAAGAAAAAGGCTCTGTGACGTAAACAGGCTAGATTTCAGCAAAATTAGCCATTTATATCTGTAGTCCAAAGGAAGTTAAAATAAATATAAAATAAGAGACAGTGCACATTGATAAAATACAGAATGCAAGCTAAAATGATCACAGATCTGGTTTGTCATAAGCCTTTGGAAAATTTTGTAAGGTTTAGTAGAACTTTCTAGAACACTGTTCACTTATTTTGCACCTCGGTCACGCAGTAACCTTCGGAGCACACTAAAGTCGAGTGCTTTTGTTTTTGTTCAGAGCTCTTTAAAAGAATTCTGTGAGTGAAGAATGCGATTCCTATTCGTAAGCCGGACTTTGTATTTTGTATTACATTACTTGTTGACTCTGACTTGATTTATTTTTGTCTTACATGTATTCCTATTACATTTGATTTGATGATTTTTGTCATTTTGTAAATGTTTGCCTTCTCGGACAGGTCTCTCTTTAAAACAGATTAGAAAAACCCCTAGAGATTAAAATCGCTTTCAATCTCAAGGGGCTTAAATAAAGGTTGAATAAAATAAAAAAATTCTAAAAATAGGACATGTAAGCATTACTTTATTAGAGTTGGTAGCCATTCCATTTATTTTTGTCCTGGTCTCAGTCATATCATGACAATACGGAAAATTAATTATTTTTTTTAATTAATCAGCCAAAGAAAGGTCTCCTTTACAAGTTTAGCTGAAATTTAAGAAGATGTTACATAAGTGTCGTACTAGTTACTAAGTATTTAAATATATGAATTCAAATATGTGTTGTTTGATAAAACTGTCGAAAAAGAAACACCATCTGGCTTTTTTTAATCATTAAAATAATACAGAATGGTATTTACATTTTTGGCTGTATGTAACTTTAAAGGCAGTGGCAAGTTAATATTGCTCCTCTAGTGTGGTTTGTGAACGCTCTAGAAAAGACTGAGGCCTGGCAGCAGCCATGGGATGTAGGTAGGTGTGTTGGAGGTGTACTTACTTACAACTGGCACATCAGCCTGGTGCCAGACAGTAATAAAAAAAAGTATTCAGAACTTGAAAGCTAAATATATTCCCAAACTTATTTGATTGTCTTGCAGTTTATAAAACATTGCAGAATTACTGTACCACGATACAGTTGTTATCTTTGGCAATGAAATGTAATAGTATTTTATTGTGAGCTACTTTATGATTTACACTCCTCGTGTACAGCTACCTTAGAACTGTACTTAAGTACCAGAGTAGATACACCATGTTAATTCACACCATCGTTTCCAGATACCAGAGGACATCTTTTATGGGTCTTGTAAGCTCATTGCCCAACCATGTCTCAGGAGCTCTTCGGGCAACACATAAAAGACGGAAAATATATTCGGCAGAGGTGGATATGATGTTTTGGCTGATCAGTGTGCTTTGTCAATCTACCTCACCCTTTTCTGACAATTGTATCTTCTTGGCACTTACTCTGTTTAATAGTTCCTCATTTTCTCCTCACTCTGTCAGTGGGGATGAGAGGATTTGGCAGCACTTTCTTCAGGCAAAGAGAGCCAGTCTCATTAAATTTGCATTAAGTAAAAACACACACATGCTCCTCCACACAAGACCCACAGCAGTGCGTGCACACATTTATAGAAGTCAGTATATCTGTCACATGCTTGTATTTGCATTTCACTTTTGTGTTATGCAACATCTGTAATATCTCTTGATGTTTCTATAAAATTTAATAAGCCTTTATACCACCATAAAGTCCCTAATAAAAGTGAAGAGTATTTCCAAGTTATAGACTGATGCATTTATTGTTTCTGTTATTAATAAGACTGCATCCATTTCTCCAGTTCCTGTCTTGTAGTTTTCCTCCATCTGGTCTCTTTTACATCTGCTGTCCACCCCCCTCACTTTTCCTCTTCTCTCTCTCTCGCTCTCTGGTTATACTGTCCAGGTCACTGCTCTCCCATGTGGAAATGTGAGAGTCAGTCACTCTTCCGCCTTTTTCTTTCAGTACTCTGCAAGCCTGCATGCTACAGTAGTTAAGGACAGTTTCAATGTGGGCTTTTTTAAGGTAAAGGTAGTTTTGAAAATAGGTCTTAGTTAATAGGAATAAGAAATGTGAGGTGAGTTATACAGTACTTATTTTGTATTGATAGTTTAAGCTTGTTAGTGTCAAGAACAGATGACTATTGATTTTAAAAGAGTTGTGTGCTTTCAATATGGCATGATAAGTATGCTAATCTGACTTTGCTAAAGGAAATGTTGTCAGTAGGTCAGACTTTAAACTGTCTATAACATATTTGTGGAAGAAGGAGTTGTTGTGAAAGTGTGGAATTGGGAAATTGTGAGAACGGCCCTCAGAGATTTTTTCTTGATTTGTGAAAACAAACACAAATGCACCAAATGGTAAGTGATGTCACTGGTATAGAATTTACACACACACAAACAAACAAACAGAAAACATTTTTTAACACCTTAGCCAATAGTTGGTGCTACATTTTTGAAAAAAAAAAAAGTACTTACACTGGCAGAATTGCTAGTATAATCAAATACAGAGACAGTTAAAGTTGTAAAAATACATTGAAGTATTTAGTTTAGTCTACTTTCAGCTGTTCAACATGTTTGATTTGGCAGAGTTTTACACTAGATGCCCTTTCTGTGTCTCCAGCCAGAATCAAACCAGTGATTTTTTTTTTGTTTGCTTGTTTTTTTTTTTTTACTGTCAAGCACACACGTTAGCCACCACACCTTTAGAAGCATGTGTTGAAATTGTTATTTATTTTTTATTCTTAAATTAAATACTAGTTTCACAATTTGTGAAGGTTTTATAATAAATAAAATGACCATTAAAAGGCTATCCTTGTATACGCTATACTCAAACACATAGGGTTTAGCATTCAACCAAATTTATATAACAGCAACAAATTGCTGCTATTATGGCTAAAATTCAAGTATCAGATGTTGAGAGACATTGTCATTCAACAGTGGAACTGTTGAATGACAATGTCTTGTTTGTGTTGCATTAGTAGCACCAAATAGGAGTAAAAGATGTAAGCCATCAGGAAGTGGTAGGCTATATGATAGAATATTTGTGTTTACACTTACGAGAATTACTTGAGCACAGGTCAGCCACTTTTGTTGTAATTCAGGCCAGTAGCATTTTTCCTTAGAGTAATTAGTTATATTAACTCAGATTTTGTTTAGCAGACAGAATTATACAAACACTGGTAAGTAGGCACCCATACAGATGCCTACAAACATACATAAAGGCACACACAGACTACAGAGGCAGATAGTCTGAAGACTTGTAGTCCGTTCTATGCTCCAATTTAAGCGTCTGATCTGAGCAGAGCAGACAAGTGAGAGCAGCGTGCCCTAGAGTCATGTAAAATGCAAAGGAATATACTACTCTATTAAAACCTCCTGATAGCAGAGACAGGCTACACACACACATAGACACACACACCTATATAGACTCACCTTCGTGTTTGCACACACAAGTGGAATGCTCTTAAACTTACTGTTCAGTCTTCTGCATCATAACATCTAGACACTAGCACTCAGCAGTACTTGCTTATGAATGGAAAACATTCCCATTAACTGCCTCTAGGTTAGAATGTTGTAGTAGAAATATTAAGTGCTTTATGACACAGTCGGTTAATCAGATCTGGGGACTTGTATGGTTGTTTAATTCCAATTACGTTAGAGGGAAATCTGTTTCCTCGACAGATAAAGAATTGACCCAGATTTAAAGCTGCAGTTTGTTAACCATTTTCCTGGCACCTCCCCGTCCCAACTTGTCATCTGGTATCTCCTCCGCAACACTTTCGAGTGCACTCCTAAGTGTACTTAACTCTAGCAAGTCCACATGTTCTTGTTATATTATTAAACCCTCCCAAAAGACTATCAAGTTTTTATTATGCCTGCTGCTAGAAGTTGGTTATTTCAAAAATTTGTCTCAGCTCTGTAACCCCAAACGACACTTTAAAACACTTTAGTTTGAATCTGCCCTTCAATCACAGAACAAAATATTTACTTCCAGACAGGGTTATTTTTCTGTCTGACTACAAGCGGCAAAGTGCCAGAAGTAGTTCGACTCTCAAAAGATGGATGACGTCTTCCTTTATTGTTGTTGGGAGATCGCTCTGTGAGACTTGAACATTATTATTGATAGACAATCTTGGCGCTGCAGGGCAAAAGTTGTTTATGTCAGCTTCAGTCTCCTGTTCATCTCTTTTCTGTCCGCTTAATTGGTGTGCAATGTAGTGATGAACAAGGCATTTCAGTTGCCTTGGTGTGCCAGAGGTTAACCAGGGTTACATCAGTGCTTTCTAGTGTTTAACGTTTCATTCCAGGCTGAATTAAAACAGAAAATTCACATGAACATGCCTGTGCATGTACATATCATGAAATATTCTTTCAGGCAGGTGACCCAAACATACCTCTGTATGTATACAAACACAGTTGAGGCTGATCCCAGGTAACTATATAAACGATACATGCCTGAACTCTCCTGAGATTTCGAAGTAACTATTTTTGGAGTCTGTGCTCATCTCGGCTCATCTCTTCTGACTCTGCTTACAGGCGGCTCTCTCTGTCTCATGCTTGCCTAAAATGCTTCCCCACCCCAAGCCACTTGTTTATCAGTCTGTTTGTTCTTGTCAGGCACAATATGTTCTCCCTCAGCAGCAGTCTACTCAGTTATTCTTCATCTGGCCCCTGGGCTGTTCTTAGTCAGCCCGTGTCCCCAGACACCTCTCCACTGACCAATGGAGTGCTTTAACTATTTATGGCTGTTAGGTGTAGGCTTCATGCAAATGAATTAGGTAATGGGGCTGTATAGGGGACTTTAAGGGAAGCCAAGTGTTAAAGCATTTTGTAACCGCTTACTGGAGCAAGAGTGTTTTGCAACATCATAGGAATTATGAACTCATTATAAATGCAGATGCTTTTCTACAACCCTGTTTCCAAAAATGTTGGAATGCAAAGGTCATGAAGAGACTTCAGTGATTCTCAAGCATTTTAAGCTTGCATTTAATTGAAAATTACAGAGACAACAAATGTAAAAACTCATCTTGGTTGTGATGAAAATCCTAACTTTTGGAAACAGTGTTGTATACATAATAAATATATATATATTCTGCAATCATGTTGAAGTCGAGGAGGTTTTTGATATACTAGAAAAATCAAGTAAAATTGATCCTAAAGGTATTTGCTGAAAGCATCTCTGCAGTATCCCAGTTGAGGCATCACAAATGGAACATGTTTGGAGGTTTCCGGACCAAGAGGAATTTTCCTTTTTTCATTCCCATTCACTTGGGATGAGATTTCACACCATTAGCCCACCGCTCCCCCAATACCCCCTCCTCACTACCACTAACCCACCTGTCTCACACCATCCCTGGACCATGAATTTTTCATATTCTCAATCTATATTCATTATAAAACACATGCCCATTGCAATACGTGGTCAGGAGGACACAGAGCTTTTAGTTATTCATCTTATTTATTTATATTTCTTTCCTGAGGGCCAGACGTTGGTTTCTGTCCTTCTGTGCTGATTGCCAGCTATTACAGAGCACTTAGTGTCCCGAGAACTGGCCAGAAGGGAGCACAAGCCTCAAAAGATCCACTCATTTCACAGCTAAGAGGTGTGTTGGGAGGCAACAGTGAGTTATCACAACAATTATAACAGCTACACCTATCTTGAAGAAAAACTAAACTCAACTGGGTTAAAAAAAAAAAAAGGCTCAAGTTGTCCCGTACAGGATAATAATTTAGCTCCCACAACACGGTAGTTCTTCTCATATTCAACGGATTAGTTTTCATGCAAATTTAATATACACTCCCCATATAATATAGTCTCTCAGCTCCTCTTATGTACCTGCTTTCCCTGCCAGTTACTGAGGATGCTAATGTTTCTGTGTTACATGATGTTGTTTTACAGGAATGAATTGTTAGCTCCATGCCCAACCCTCCAGCTTGGAGGACCAGGTTCAACCTTTCTCTGGCTTCTTGCCTTTTACCTTTCCAGTCTGGTTAGAGCTCTCATGAGCCAAAGCAACGGCTGACATAGTACTCATGCTCCTCAAAGCAGGCAAGAGACTGAGATGGGTGGACACATGTTGCAACCTTACGGTTCACACGGGATGAAGTTGACTGGCCGTATATACAGTGTTTAAGATGCTTCTACATTCTTCACATACCCTGAATACTGTTTTGAGCCGTTAAAAGGAGGACTTCATAGTCCTTTAAGCATATGATCTTTACTACACAAATAATCACATATTCTGCTAAGGATATGTCTGTGCACATCTTGAATTCACAAATAATTTTGAATTACATCGTTTTGCTATAACTCTTAACCATCTATTGCGAGGAACTCGTTACAAACAGCTGTGTCCACCTTAACACCTGTTAAGCCAGCTTCACGCTTGTGCTGCTCTTTATTTTAGTAAACTTCACTCAAACTGGACTAAATGCAAAAAATGGAAAACTAGAAAATGGTAATTATGTCTGAGTCTGCACCCAAGCAGATATCTGTTGTATCAATCCAGAACTCCACAATATCTCTAAGTCTGAGGTGGCGTTCTTACTGTTTGATAAATGTCTTGTCAATTTCATCAGAATAACAGCTAAACATATATAATGCCAATAAACTTTGGTTTCTTAGTGTTTCTTCGTTGCACTCACAGTCAAGCCTTTTGCAGGAAAGAAGACTCAGTTTAAACTGTAAAGGTACCAATTTGGTTTACATGTAAGTTACAACGAGAATTTATCTATGATGAAACAAGCGCTTCTTTTATGTGAACTCTCTACATCAGCTAGTAAACTGGTGAGCAACACTGATAGGCAAAACACCAGAAACTGCTCGTCTAGGCTTTATGGTTGGAAACCCAATGTGCCACAACAATAAAGCTGGAAGAGCTGTTCATCCCTGAGAAAGTACTGTAGCTTGGGCAATGACAATGCCATAACTTATTCTGCCTATGTATTATTCACTTAATCATGTTTTTATGTTTTTATTTCATGAAGTGTTTCAATGTAATTTTGCAGTGCAATGTAATGTAGATATTTTCCTAATTGTACAGTTAAAATTGATTTACACCATAAACGATATTCACATTCTTAAGTTCTCAGAGCTGAAGCAGGGTGTCAGTTTCACAATATTTTTATAGATAATACTGAGAGCTATTAAGTCAACACCTCATGTATGATAATGTCTGCCCAAGAAAGTGAGATCGTAAACCTTTTTATACCTTTTTTTTCTGAAGTCAAATTAGTTTTAGTTATTCGCTGCTAGACTACATTGTACCGATTCTTTAAAATGAAAGAGTAGCACTTTTTTTTTAATATAACCATCTGGCATTCTTCTGTGCCAACAAATGCAGTCTGCTGCTTTTTTCTTTGGCTTTAATGATGGCGCAGGTAGAATGGATTAGTATATCTTGGATGTGGGTTACTTAGATTGCCATTTTATTTCCTAAATTTTGCTCTCTTCAGCAGCCTCTTTAAGATCTTCATAGTGGTCGGTTGTTCTTTGGGGACTGGGTTTCATTGCAGCTGTTTATTCAGCATCATCAAGTGAAGCTGTAAATGGCAGCAGGCCAGTTACTCCCTCGTCTCCTGGGACTTCTCGTGTGTCATGTCACTATAGAGGCACGCAGGTCAGCTCTGCTTCACGCGCACTACATGTTCTGTTCTGCTTAGATCTGCATGACCGCATTTTGTGGTACGTGATCATCAAGGTGTGTGCAGGAAGCCTGAATGAACCTCTCTGTTTAAGTTGTTTTGGGCCATCTATGCGTATGTATGTGTGCGCACATAACAGTCTTTGGAACAATAAAGTATATCCAGTTGAATTATTTTGGCTTTTTGATATGTTTGGATAATATTTCTTCCAAAATAAAAGTTGTGCCAAGATTTAGGACATATCCTGTCTGCCTGTCTCATCATCTTCTAGCAAGGGGAAGTAAAAAAAAAAATAAAAAAATTATTAATGCAGCAATCATACCTGCTTTCTCGTCATTCCAAGAATACATTTGCAGTTAGTTCCATAAACTTTTTAGATTGTGTCATTATTTTGCTTTTTACCAAAGTTCTATTATTTTCAATTTCATTTGAGCCTCTAAAACATAGGGGACATTTTATTAAATTGGTATAATTCTTATAATCTGTCAAACTGTGGACATGGGCATGAAATGGACAGGAGCTCTGGGGCTTATGTGTGTTGTATATATGACAAATATTTGTTGCGCTAGTGTAGATTTAATGACATTTCAAAATTTTGACTGATTCAAAATGTTGTCTGGGGGAAAAAAAAAAACAACCAACACCCCCCCCCCAAAAAAAACCCAGTAACTACCATGTTTACAATGGAATGTTGATAAGCTAGTTTTAGCTGTCTAGGGACCAAAAACCAGAAAACTGACAGTAACACATAAACCTTTAATTAAAACCCAGGGATTAAACAGACTTAAATATAAAATTTCATGAGTAAAATTAAGAATAACGCATTGAAATGAAGTCCAGGCAGACTGTTGGTAATGCTGATTTGTGAAAAGATGGAAAGCAGGAAGAACGAGTTAAAAAAAAAAAAAAAGTTAGGACACTCTAACAACTGTATTTGTTGTTAATGGACTTATATTGACTACGAGCATGAAACCACACAGAGTATTCCATGTCCGCACATAGTGGAGCTCATTCTCTGGGGCTATGGATAAGTGTTGATGCCCCCACTCTCACTCAGAGATGTCCCCCCAGACTCTGAATATCCCTGCCCTGTCTTGTGTCCTTTTCCTCCTTCCTTCTCCTCTTTCCTCTGCCTTTATCCCTCCATCGTACCTATTGATTGGCCTGTAATGTGTTTTCAGCGGTAGATTAATGGCACATTATCCTGACAAGGGTGTGTGAGGGGACAGGACGTGAGGGAGAGTGTTAGAGATGATGCTCTTTAATTGATATGCTCTGGTGTGTGTGTGTGCTTGTGTGTGTTATATGAAACAGAAACATAAAATTAAAAACTCACATTTTTATTAGAAAATGGATGGATGGACAGAGATTTTAGATTATTTATTTGAAAATCGAAATGAAACTATTAATAAATGAGACATTAACCAGGATAATGTAGTGGATTTTTATTAATTTTGGCAAGTACCTTTTCAGTTTATGCAGAACCAGGAGGTTCCTTATCTAAAATCTCCATCCATCTATCATCCACCCATTTTCTTAATTACTCATCTAACTTGGGCTCTATCCTAGGGCTAAAGCAGACAACCACATACTCTCACATCCACACTTACAGTCACCTAACCACTGCAATTTTACAAAAAAATGCATGTCTGTTGAGTGTAAGAGGAAGGAAAAGTATTTGGAGGCGACCCAACCAGGCAAGAACAAGAACATGCAAACAAAGCAAGAAAAAAGTACAGACCCCAGGAGATGGAACCAAGTGCTAACTGCTGCATCACCGTGCCATCCTGGAGGTAAAACTGAGTTAACAAATTGTAAGAAATATGTATCCCTTAGGTCTGTTGTAGAGAATCTGTGTTCCTTACACAAACATTTCCACAAGTACAGTATGGGTTTCTACAGTGATGCTAACTGAAACCCCCCCACCCCGAGAGTCATCTATTTACCAAAAAGAACAGCTTTTGTATTAGTCCCAGCTGTAGTTTCAATTTAATTATCAATGGCAACAAACTAACAAGATGACGTATAATTATTAATGTTATGATAAGCATCTGAATATTAGTGTTGTCACTTTAAGCCAATTATGGCGAACACTGTAAATGTAATTAGTTCCTAGAACTTAAAAATATCATGCAAACTTGGTCTCTTAAAAAGTGCCAACTGAGTTAGGGCAACCCATTCATTGTGAGCATCTAATCACAATGAATGAGTCATAGCACAGCTAGTTTGACTCTGGTGTTTGAAATGAAAAACAGAACTCTTAAAAAGCTGCAGCTAACCAGGATGACGCAGATTAAACTGTGGCATAAATTTCAGTGTTAATGTAAACTTAAAACATACCCATTTTAGTGTCACTTAGTTCATTTAGTTCATGAGTATTTTCACTCTCTCTCTTAGCTTGGCTTACAATTAAATTTTGGACACCTTCCAATGTGGTCTCGTCCTCTCTCATCCCTGCACTCTCTCGCCTATTATCTCTGTCTCTGTATCATTTGCTTTTATCTCAGTTCATCCCCTTCGGCATCATTCAATTTCCTCAAGCAATTTGCATTATGGAGTGGGGGGTGTCTAAATAAGCAGATCAATAGGCCATCAAACAGTCTTTAAGTGTGACACATACACAGATCTTGTGTCTCAGATTTCCACCTCTAACTAATAGCCTTGTTGTTTACTTTACAATGTGCTGTGTCATGGAGTTTTTGTGTAGGGTTGCCTTACAGGGCATTGGGACTCCCCAGGGAATCCATTTGCAGACTTTTGCAGTGCTGACTGAGGCTGGAGAGCACAAATACAAATACTCTTTTACAAACATTTTCTTTTCTTGTTTTGTTTTGGCAGAATTGTTGAGAGCTCAATGACATGAATACTTCTTCACCGAATAATGTTCTTCTCCTTAAGTGTTACTTTCCTGGAAAATTGTTGAAAATGTTTGTGACAGACCCACACCATTGGCCTGTGAAGCCAAAAATAGAACTTCAATTAAACAAAATCTCCCATGTGAAATCTTTTGGTGACAGTCTTTTCTGTACTTTAATGGATGGGCTCTCCCATCATCTTGGGCGATGACCTTTATCAGTTGACAGCGAGAGGTCAGCAGAGGTTAAAGTAATAGGCGAGCTAAGAAAGGGGCCCCCGCCTAGTCATGCAGAAAGGAGCTGCCAGAGTTTTACACAGGCATAATTTGCGCACACATACACACACTTGGAGTTGCTCTCCATCCAACAGAGACAGCACTTCCTCGCTCCTGACCAAACAGACCTCGGCTATAGAGGGGCACAGACCCATGCAGAAATACAAATGTGATCGTAGATTTTCCAACACAAACACACACTCATCAACTGGTTCTGAGTGATCTCTCCCTCTCCCCCTCCACCTCTTTCAGTGTTACACACTCTCCTGCTCAGTCCCTCTCATTCAGTCACAGGCGCACACAGTCGGGCTTCAGTGCGCAGATTACTGTGATGAGCTATGACAGGGCAAGAGGGGAGAGGGAAGCACAGTAAGAATGGGAGAAGAGGACTGAGTGACAAAATGAAGCGAGTACAGTGGTGGAAGCAATTAACACTTCTTATGAGAAGAACTGAACTCAATTTGTGCATTTATGTATGTGACACATAACAAATCAAGCTGATTATCAAAGTGTTTACTTTATTCTCTACAGTCCAATGGCTGAAAGCCTTGGTGCCTTGAAGACGGCATGATCTTCTCCATTAACTATGGCTTGAATGTTAATAATATACCATTTGGCCACACCTCGTATCTTGACAGTCCGCCGTCATGTCTGAGCTGGTAGCCGCTGGGGATTGTGGGTACTGAGCAGTGTGACTCTCCAGCAGCTCTGAAACACGAGACAGCCTGCCAGACATTACAGGCCTCTTTTCTTCAGTGAACACACACACGCACACACACAGTCGATGGAGTCGATGTCTGAATCACACACAATGATAGATGTGAATGCCTCTGAGATTTCTTTATTTGCCACAGAGGATCAGTAATGAACACATAGTGGCCTGTTTTTCTCTTAAGTAACTTCATTTTAACTATGTGATTATACCTCCATAGTAGATCTTATAGATGGTATAGATTACTCGGTATGATTTAGGCCTATTCTATTAAAAATGTGCAGGTTAAGTGTTTTGGCAAAGTGCCCTGGGGGGTCAAAGGGCAGTGCTGATAAGGTTAGCTCACTTTCAGCTCATTCAGTGCAGAAAGAGAATTTTTGTTAGTGGAGAAAATAGCATTATTTTTTTTGACAAATTATTGTTTTCAGTTACGTTTCTTCTGTTGTCTGTTGTCTGTGACTGATCACTTAGTCTCAGTTAAGGGTATTATGCTTGTGGCACACTCAGACTCCCTGCGGGCATCAGTGAAATATCAAATTATCTTTGGTCTTGGGAAAATCATAAGATTTGAAACATCACAATGTTACCCTGTGAAACACCATCACAGTGTTTTAAGATATTTTGCAGGCAAATGTTACTTCTTTTTAAGTAAAAACACAAATATAGACAAAATAAGAATTCTTTACATTATTTTGCATCATTTTTCCTGTCAAAGAAGAAAAGTATTAGACCATGCTGTATCATTTTATAGCCTGTTAGGTATACCACAATGAATACTTTAAATTCTGAAAATGCATATTATATGGGCATTTAGAAAACATGCTGTTTGCTGTAGTTAGGGATCATTACTAGTTACTTTCCCTTTTTATTTTCTTTCTCGTTAGCTATATATTTTAAACAGCTAAGACATGTTATCTCAGAAATAAGAA
The DNA here is from genome assembly GCA_015106755.1 of Etia nguti. NCBI lineage: Eukaryota > Metazoa > Chordata > Actinopteri > Cichliformes > Cichlidae > Etia > Etia nguti. The sequence continues at coordinate 26,185 of VUQG01029929.1, read as the reverse complement.
CTCCAGAAAGCAGATAGCCTTGTTTCTGTTTTGGGGGAAGTGCATTAATTCACTCGAGTCCTGGGTGTAAATATCCCTTTGCTAATACAGCTGACACAAAAGAAGCTAACTCAAAAGGAAAGAGCCTTGGCTTGGCTTCACGGGAGTGGGCGAAAAGCTTCCCATTGTGTATGCTTAAAGTCATGCTGGAGATATGTGTACATTGGTCTTCAGCTATAGTACAACTGCACAGTGAGCGCTGGACAGGAGGAGAATTTTAGGTAGGCTTTCTGTCATAACCAAATGGGGGAGGAGGAGCTTCTCTTCACATCTGCATCTGTCAGCTCTACATCTGTTGGTCAAAGGTTTTCCAAAATATTTTAGTTTCTCAGCAACTTACAAGATTATAGGCCAAGATCATATTATTTCTCCTCTGATATAGCACATTGTATCCAAGTTTAATCTGAAGTATTTACCTACAGAATTAGAAGGAAATGTCTGATTGTGTAACCACTTTGCCATAGCCCCTTCAATGTAAACATTTTTTTCTTAAGGTGGAACAGAATTAGTCTCACATTGTGTTGCCTATTTAATTTACTGTAATTTGTAGTTATGTCTCTAAAATGCTGTTTTTTAATTCAGGTGAAGATAAAAATGACACTTTTTCCCTGCAGACATACTGATGTTGTTATTTTATGGATTGTCTTGTATGACTCAGTGTAATAATAATATTCAGCTGGCTGTAAGGTATATAAAATGAATTTAGTATAAAGTACTGCCCTCCAAATTTAACAGATTATCTGTGTTAGTGTGCCACTATTTTGCCTAAGCCTTGTTCTTTTACCCATAGAGAAGTTAGCATACAGCAGCATGGTGTAATTTAAAACAAATTTACATTAAGTGGTCTTTACAGAGGCCGTATGTTTAGGTTTTTGCATGATTTACCTTTTTGCAGCTTATTTCTTTTCAGTCAATAGGTCCTACAGTATCCTCATAACAAAGATATTGAGAAAATTAATTAACCAAACACTGCATCCATAGTGTATTATATACAGTTTTGTGTAACAATATACAATTTATGTCCAAAACATAAAGGTCACCTCAAAATACTGAATGAATTCTGTGAAATATTTCTTGAAGATATTTTAATTACAGTTTCAATAAAAGGTGTAATGGGCCCACAGGCAAACGTGAAACAAAGTAAGAATGATAAAATATTCAGAAAAACAAAACACATGCGTGAAACAGAATAAAATGTTAATTACATTCATTTAAATACAAAGATAATTTCAGTAAAATTCAAAATTCATTTATGATACAGGAAATGCATGCAAATCGGATATAATAATTTCTTTGGTGGCTTAGGCTGCTGGATATGCTTTTGTCAATAATAATAATAATAACAATAATAATAATGTAAACGAGAAAATGATCTAAATTATATTGTTTGGGGCCTCCCTCCGACTGTCATTAGCGTAGCCTGAGAATTATCTGTACAGGGGCTATGTGTAACAATAGGTTTCGTGTCAGGCCTCTACAAAACCCACAGATGACTGAAAATAAATAATACTGAATCCGCTTATTTGTATGTGATATGTAACTACTCCCCTGCCACTGCAGTTGCAGTCTTAATCAACAGTTAAGGCCGCAGAGCCGTCTCCTCCATCTAAACCACCTTAAATGCTTCAAAGTTGGCAACAGACCACTAAAAGTGTCTCTTTCACGCGGGGAATTGTTAAAAGCATCATACGTCCCCTTCATACAGGCTGAAGTACTTGCTGGCGTTTGAGAAGCAGAGGTAAGGCGTGCTACTTCCCGGGTAGACCACGGGCAGAGGCACGGGCAGCAGGCATCTCCCCAGCAGGTTGCTCTCTTTGTACAAAGCCGGGAGTTGCCCCACCACCACAGGCTTTCCAGTCTCGGGGAAATCGCTAACTGGTCCCTCGATTTCGTTAGAAATTTGTCGTTTCAATTTATTCCTACGGTTCTGAAACCATATTTTTACCTGGGTCTCCGTGAGCTGCAAGGAACTGGCAAGGCAGGCGCGCTCTGCGCTGCTCAGGTAACGTTTCATGTCAAAAGTAGACTCCAGCTGAAAAATCTGTCTCTTTGAAAAAATAGTGCGTGTTTTCTTTTTCGTTATCATTTTATTCTTCTTGCCTGGGCTCCCTCCTTTGTGGGGCTCTGTGGCCGCGGTGGGGGAGCTGCTGTCATCGCAGCTGCTGTCCCCGCTCTCGAAGCGCGCCTCCCTCACCTTCATCTGATTCCCGCGGCTGATGACGACCGTTTCCGTTGATCCGCTACAGTCTGTGATTAACTCTGCAATAAAATGACACTTTGATTAACCCACTGTGGTCATTACTTAAACTCTGCTGTCACGTTAAACTGAATTATCGACGTGTGCGAGCTGTGCGTAAAGATGAACACAGACGAGTCTCTAGAAATTGGTTCAAAGCTCTTACCACTGTCGTTGAGCCTGTCCGGGTCCTGCCTGGCTTGAGTTCCTTTCTCTTCGTGATGAAAACTGTCTTTACGCATCGCTGTGGCCAGTTCATCCTGCGATCCGGCGGAGTGACAAGTGTCACAGTTACTGCCGCTTGTCTTGAGGTTGAGGATGTTGTCGATAGTGAATTTTAGAGAGGCGGTCGGGCGACGTGGTGCTTCTGCTTTGTTCATATTCTCCAAGGCGCTCCAAGTCCTCTCTTGTTTACTTCCTCGAGTCTATTCGTCCTTAACTCTTAACCGGGACGTTAATCTCACCACTTCGTCTCGATAAACCATAGCAGCAGTCACTGAGCAGAGCCTGCTGGGCTGGCTGTGCTCTGTACGCGTCGCTTCTACACAGACAGGATGGAGCGCTGTGTTCTTGCTGATTGGCCCAAAGAAACGTTTAGCAGTGACCAATAACAGCGCAGGAATGGGAGAGAAGGGGGGAGGGGGGGTGCTGGAAAGTGATGTTGTGCCTAGACCAACAACCCCCAGTCTTTTCTGACTCCCCCTTCATCTTCACGCATCTGCTGCGAGGAAAATCGTCCGGAGCCCTGCAGGGATTCCCCAGGATAATCAAGCAGTTTAATTTCACTGTTTACAGCATATACAGTAGACTAGGTACGCTCTGGCACCGTGTGCAGTTGAATACGTTTTGATTGTAGTTTGCAATCCCCGTTTTTGTGAAGTGGGCCACGCAGCTACTTACCTTGATTGTGATTTGCGTGCTCAGAGCGTTAAACATTTGTCAGCTTAATATCAAATTTGAGTGAAACGAGACTCTCTTACTGTAGTTAGAATAGCAGCACGTTTTTATGTGAGGAATCTGTTGACAAATCCCCCCCCCCCCCCAAAAAAAAAAAAATCTTCTTGAATTCGGATATTAACTTTTTGTCTTTGCAAATCGTGACCTTGATGCATTTTCTGTAGCTTTATATAGAATAGCATTTTTTAAGTAAAAGCAAAATATTAATTAGAAACCAACAACATAGTTTGATTTAAATCACGCCACATTCACAAATTCGTGACTGTTTTCAGCGAACCTCTGTATTTTGTAATTAACGCCTATTTTATTGCTGATGGGTACACTTTTCTCATTAAAAGACGGTCCAGATATAGCTAATAATAAAGCTTCCTGTTATAGTTTACATTGTATTAATTACGCTTTCTATGATTTTATTTCTTTTTCATATTTCATATATACATTTTCGTTTGCACCCTTTTAAATTGACCTCATCCACCTTCAGAAACTTATCTTAAGTTATGAAAACACGTTTTTACATGTGAGATTTTTTTCACCCATACCGATTACCTCACTTTCTCCAAAATGAACAGCAAAATCTTCAGACAGCGTTTCAGTGAAATGTTTTGCTTGGCTGTAGTGCTCTTTTGTATACCCTCACTGCCTGCTTTGTGCATAGTTATCATTACTTATTGTAATTATATACATGTTAGTTAATTAGTTAGTTAATTCACTTTATTAAAGACACACAAGGGTCCATAGTATATTATATAGGCTATGATGCTAAGGTTCAACCACATGCTACAAAAGTTCAAAAACTGCATTAAAGTTAACTTTATTCTCAGAACACTTTAAGCTTTGTTCTTTGTCAGGAAACACACTGATTCACTTCATTCTCTATATACATAGGTGTGCATTCCTGCATGATGATGATTAGACTGACAGAAGCAAAAGAAAAATGCAGTGTTTCTGTCACTATATGTTTACAAACAACACAAATGCTGATAGTTTGTGCTTGCTTTTTATTTATTCATTAAGTGAAAAAGTGACAAAGTTGGAAAAATGTGTGACTTTAAATACAAAAGTTTGCAAAAATAAGTGTGTATTTAAACATACAGTATTCATCTTCGGCCTCCGTTGCCCTGGAGGCCTTGCCATGCTTGGCTGTATTATAGGTTGCTATGCAAGAGCACACACTCTTGTCGAGGTTTATGCACCGAAATATAAAGATGGTTCGCTATTTTGAGTCATATGGACTCTGGGGACTGTCTTTGAATGCAGACAACCTTTTCGGCGGTGTTGTAGGTTATTGCACAATTAATATTAACGAGGTGATTTTGTGTTATTAGCATACAGTTTGATAAGTCAATCTTTACACCAGTCCTGTCATCTGCGATCTTAGCATGCTCACTGAGTGAGCAAACGTCGACAGAGGGTAGTTGATGGGGCTGGAGAAGCTTCCTACGGGTGGAGAAACAGGATGTACGTTTAAGCTGAAACCCAGTGCTGCTGTGGGTGTGGGTCCTTCGTGATACAGAATGGGGACCCTGACAATCCGCTGGGTAGAGTTTGGAATTTGTGCAGCCTCTAGATCAGCCGCCAGCTGCCTCTTCCATTTATTCCTCCGGTTTTGAAACCAGATTTTGACCTGAGTCTCTGTCAGGTGAAGAGATGCTGCCAAACCGGCCCTCTCCGAGCTGCTCAAGTACCGCTTCACATCAAAAGTGGACTCCAGTTGAAATACCTGACTGCGACTGAACACGGTTCGGGTTTTCTTTTTCCTGGCGAAAGTTGCGTCAGATGAAGCATCTCTTTCTATACGTGCGTCAGAAACGTTTTGCGCGTCCTCCACGTCTTCCGTGAGGTTGCTGTCGCCCGTTTTCCTCTCAGTTTCGTCACTGTCCTCAGTTATCGGCTCAGACACAGCTGGTGAAGCCCTGTCGCTGGTTGATATTGAGCAGCATGGATCTAGTGAACTTGTACTGTCTTTTGGACCTAAAGGGAGACAATGCAACAGAAGAACTTTGCTTTAAAAGATAACGGAGTATTTGGAGAATGTTTATCTTCAATCAGATTTTTAACTGACTACATCGTCCTTCAAACTGTTTCTTATAGGTAACTGGTTCATATGATAATCTTCGAGGAGTCAAACATGTTGTTGTACCACAAAACAAATAAAAACATAAAAATGAAACCGTGCACATCTGAAATTTTCACCTGTTTAAAAATCGTGTTTCTTGTGTGTCGCAGTATAACCCTTGTCAAAAGTTTGGACAAGCATGGGCAAAGCTTATGCAATCCAGTCAAAACGCCTAACACTTAATACATTCGACTAAGCAGTTTTAAGGCCCGATTATGATATTGATTATTATAAATATAAATAAGAGTCCAACAACATCTTCCCAAATATGCAAGTAAATACTAATTTAGTGTGTGGCTGTTGGTATTGACATGGGACTTTCATTACATGTAAACACAGTATTGGAGTATTGGAGTTTTAAAATAAGCGTATTTGGCTGCTCACACCAAAGGGTGGGGCACTTTGTTCTGAGGTTGCACATGAGTGTCACAAATCCACCGAATGTGCGTAAAAGCGTCATGTGGACGTCCTGTACTACTTCGTTTTTGTTTTGCTTTGTATTCTGGGTTTTGTGCGTAATCCTTGTGCGTAATCTTCAAGCCGTATCATGGATCTCATGACAAGCAGCCATGTCGTCAGTGCAGAATGAATTTCAGACATGAAAACGTTAAGTCTTGCATGTGTTTTGCAACTCAAAAATGCCCCAGCCTTTTTTCTATTTAAAAGAACTATGAATTTTAATACTTTTAGAGTGCACGTTGGTCTATAGGTAGGAGAACTCGGTAAACTAAGGATGAGTAAACGGAGAACCATAGTTACAAGTGTGGGTGTCACACTTCACTCGCTTCAAGTTTGCTGATTTTATCTAGGTTATATTTAAAGAGCAGAGAAGCGACTCGTGACTTGCTTGTATTTTGGATAAGTCAATCATATGTGACTGAAAACCTGACACCAAAGTACGGATCCACAAGAATCATTAGCGCTGTCCGGAACACTTTCTGTATGTTTATCAAGCCAAAGTATATTTTAAAAAGAAATATATGGAAAACTTACACCAGTAAATTATATATATATATATATATATATATATATATATATATATATGTGTGTTTGTTTATATATATATATATATATATATATATATATATATATAAATTGTTGTAAGATCAATAGTTAAAAATGTCTTGTTACACTGCACACGGGCAAGTGAAAATACCTTTAACTTATTTTAGGCATGAACTGTTTTGTAACTAATATTTAACATGTTCTCGTGTCGCGTGAAGCTGTTCTGTACTTACTGTGTGGTGTTTCCAAAGCTCTAAAGTGGAAAGCAGTCCCTTCGCGGTACCACTGCAACAGCGAGTCTCGGTATAGAGACCGAGCTAATGAGTTGATGTCGGGCACTGAGGCGCTTGTGTCGGTTTGATATGCGTTTAGTTGTCTTTCGGTGGAGATGTCCCCTCGACTTCTATCGGTCATCGACTCCTCTACATCCTGCCTCTTGCTCAGCAGATTCTCGATAAAAAACGACGACGCCCTCGATGAAGTGGGAGCCTGGGTGACCGTCAGTTTTTCCTGCATGATCTATCGATGTCGCGATGCTTTTACACAGAAAGCCAATGGATTCTCTTTTGATCGTGCCTCGACGCAATCTAAAGTCCAAGCAGTCATTTCCAGTGGTGCTGCCTTTCCGCTCTGTTGGGACGTGTAGTCGTGGCCGAGACTGCGGTCTCTCGGTGCCCACAGGAGGAGACCGAAATGGATAGAAGGAAGTAGCAGTATAGTGAAACGTCAAGTCAAACGATTAATGAGTAGAGGGCATCCAGCGATTGGACGAGCACAATAGCAAATGGGGGTTTCCAAGAAAAAGAGAATTACGGTCTCGTGCGTCAGATCTGCTGCTACTCCGTGCGCGCGCGTGTGTCTGTGGGTTCACGTTAAGGGCCGTCCCCTCGAGGTCATCCAGACAAGAGAAGACCTCTGTTCTTGAAACAGCACTCTCTTTTTTGGGCTCAATTAGGGTGCAAATCAAAATAAAGATCCGGCAGGGAAGCACTCATCCTAGGGGCTCGACCTCCCTCCACTTAGTGCAGAGAAGGATAGTAATTAACTTGTCAAATTCCCCTTTATCCAATAACTGTACAAATAGATATTACATGCATATCATTTAATAATTTTATAGATCTATTACGCCGCCAAATAATATCAGGAAAGCATTTGACAGCAGATTCTAATGTTTCAGTTATCCCATTTATCCCAAATAAAAATGATTTAGTGCTGATGGTGGGATTTTATTTGCCTCATTTTTTTTGTACACATGAGTGCACTGAACCGTGCTAAACGGCACGAGACGCTGCACCTTGAAATTAAATGCTATCAAAGGTTATCCAAACTTTCCGTAATGGCTCAGATATTCCTGATAATAAGCATGTTTATCTGAAGCTGTGCACTTCATGGCTTTATTAAGCCCTACTACACATGATCTCCTTAAAGTTTTGGACTTGATGCGCAAAGATTCAGTGTGTATCTAAATAAAGCTGTTCCAGCATTCGGTATCTGAGTTGCGTGTATATAAATTTAAACGAATAAAGTTGAGTAATGGGCTGGTGTAATAGAAGTGAATTAGTTTGATTTTGCCATTTACAAAACAAAGTTCAGTGCTTTCAAGGATTGGACTTCATCTTGCAGATTAAGAAAAGCTCATCAGTATTGGATCATCTGTAACATATAAACGAGTGCTGACGGGCGTTTTTACCCTTTTCGTTAAAATGGCAAGACATTTGAGCTTTTATTTCCCTCAATGGAGTCAGCGGTGTTGACCTTTAACTCCAGACCTCACTCTCTCTCTCTCTGTCTCTAAGTCTCTCTCGCCCTCTCTCTCTCTCTCTCTTTGCCCCCCTTAAGGGAAGACTTGCCCTTTGACAGAGGATCGGCGGTACTGCTGCTCCTCAACCTAACACTAAAAGTAGACAACAGTAACGTGAACTGTGTGTTCTAGAGCTGATTCTCGCACCTGTCTTGTAACATGGAACGGAATAAAAGCACTTCATATGTGGCTGATTTCGATTTGCGTTTCATTGTCTTTCTCATGAGGTCAGAAAGCACACTTCATTTCATAGTTACGACTTGAAATTTTAAATTGGCCTCAGGTGCATATATTATACGAGATTTAGTTAAAGAAATTTCAAACATATTAGCAAAAGAAAATAGTAATGGTATTCTATTACAATGAAAACAGAAAGCTAAAAAAAACTTCAAATTTTCAAATTTTTTAAATGATGTGTTCATTCAGTCATTCATTTGAGTCATTCAAGTAGAAAGTTGGACTGGTTTAAGTAGAAACCAGTTTATTGTTACATTGTTTTTGCTTTACATGTAAGTTCTGATGTTCATTCAGAAGTGTTTTTGTGCTTCATCAGGTAATAGTTTTTAGAATAATTGTCACTTCTTCTTCATTTCCAGTGATTGGGTTGTTTCTTAGGTAGTAGATGTATGAAGATGCTTAACATGATCACTTCCAAGTACAAACTAATTCCTCAAATGCATGATAATGTCTTTATTTATCAGCTTAATTAATGTCCGTTGAATGTTAATAATCTCTGCTTCATCAAACGCACACACAGGATTCTCCTACACTTTTTTATTAAATTACTAATGGTGTTTGTATAGTTTCATGTATTTACCTACGTCTACAACTATAATCCCACATTCTAGTTAAGTATTTCATATTTTTCTTTAACTGTGTTGCTGTAAAAATGATGTATTTGAGTTTGTCAAAACCCCACATCAGATCACGTTTCTCTGTGTACACCACGCCGTCTGAACGATGTGGCACCCCAGCCAGCACCCCTGCTCTGGGGGCCGACAGCCCAGACCTCGAGGCCCCCCTCTCACTTTACTTTCTCTCCTCTCTCTTTTCTCTCATCCTCCTCTGATCCTTATCCAGCTTGGCGTGCCCTTTGCTTTATAAGGCCTGCTGGCCTGCTCTGCAGCCCTACCATTCCAGCTCTGAAACACAGTTTCACCACACAAAATCATATCATCAGCATGTGCTTCAAGAGACAGCTGCATTAAATTGAGCATGTGTCTACAGTTGGCGGTGCTGAGTGTTTTCCAGCCCTTAGTGCTGCCAGGCCAGTAAGCAGTGAACTAGAGTTACAGTTTGTGTTATTATTATCCAAAACAGAGGTCCTCTGTGTGATGGCTCTGAGGCTAAATTAAATGGTTTTTGAAAAGCAAATTGACTGTGCATAACATACATTATATGGTTTTTAAAATTTTGTCCAGACCAGTAAAAGCCTTCTCCAGTAGATTTATTGGCTGGTGTTATTATTGACATTACTCTTCTGTTAAGCAATAAGAGGATTTTTATTTTAACATCTGCTTAGATTTTTTTTTCCATCCATGGATGGAATGAAGGGACATTAAAAAGGGAAATATAATATATTTATTAAAGATTTGCATGTTTTCTTTTGCATTTTCTATAAAAGTCATGCTTGCTTCACATCACACAAACATCTGACACGTATTAACCAGTTATATTTCCTCAACAGCCTTCTGTTTTTAATTAACAACTGCCTTCATCTAACCATCTTTTTATTATTCCCTGTAGTGTGATTTTAACGGCTCTGGAGCCTACTGCCCTCAGTAAGGGTTAGCAGTCAGTGAAGAAGGAGATAGTTTGACCTAGTTCATTTATACTGAAGGCAGTGAGACAGGCAGGCAGAGACAGCAAGGAATATACATCTGCTTTGGGGCATTTTCGTAGCTCTTTACATTATGATGTCTTCATAGTGACTCAGTGAAGTATACTGACCTCAGCTGACTTTTATATGAGGTGGTGCAAGCATACACAAACACACACATGCATCAATATAAGCATACAGTACACACAGAGACACCTACATATATTTTGCATTTTTAATCTGAAGATTTTAGTGCACAAAGAAATAACAGATAACGAAACAGTAATAAAGTTTATCAAACTGAACCACCGAGCCTTTATTTACACAGACCTACAGTCACCAAACACTTGACTTCAGTTAGTGGGGGGGCCCTCCAATGGTTAACAGAGAGCAGTGCACCTTAGTGTCATTTCACATACACAAGTTGTGCATCACCAGAGCACCATGCTGGTTAGAAAGGGTCCAAAAGTGCTTTGTAGCAGTAATTTTATAATCTGTCAAAATAGATTCATTATCCTGATCACTTAATGTTCTGCCCCAAGCTTTATGTGCTGGATTTAAAAAGCAAGGTGTCAAACAGATCATGTCACAAATTCAAAAGTGTTATAAAAGCAAAATTGACTCTCTGTCTCATTGTAAAGCCATGGTACTGTGATTTGTCTGCTTTCAGAATATTTAATGCTTTATCCTGTCTAATATGAGAGTGAAGTCTTTCATCTTTTCCCATTATGATCTCGCCTCTCCTCGGAGCATTACACTCTTTATCATTCTAATCAAATCTCATTGCATACCTACTTTCCTTAACAGGCACGCAGACTAAGCCTCACTGTGCTAGCTCTGGCATTAATAATTCACTGTACATAATAAGTTGATGCTGCAGAGTTTGTTCTCATTGATATTAGCCGAGGTGAGCATTCTTGGCCAGACTGTGTGACGCCAGCAGACCAGCATTAAGTGGACTTTAATTGCCCATAATCTCTGTTGTTCTCTTTCCTCTCTGTGCAAATCAACAGCATATATCCTGACTGCCAGACCTTAGCAAGGCATTTTTAGCTCCATATCAGTGTGGGCCTCACAGCAATCCTTGTAAAAGATTTTCAACTTTATACTCAAAGGACTTGAAATTATTTCGGATTTTAACACCCTCTCGATTTCAAGAGAGCACATTCATAATTATACCCAAAACCAAAATGGGTTGGAACTCAGTTTCTTGAGTTAGTGTATTTGTGTCAGATGCCATTCATTTGAACAATACAGTTGGTTTTATATGCAGAAGACTACATATCCAAACATTATCAGCCTAGATACAGGATCATTTTGAATTTGTTTTTTTTTTAGTGCAGGGTTCAGGCCTTTGATATCCAGTTTAACATTCAAGTTTAAGAATTTTGATCAGAGGCCCCTTTATTTCACAATGAGTTTCTTTCACTGATATGCTGTGGCACAGGCAAATAACATCAAATTATATCCAAGCAGTTTTTATGGGCAGAGGAAAATAATGAGAACTAAGCTGGACTACTACACCTGACATGATGTAGATTCACTGTAGAACACAGTTTTTTATAACTGATGTTTTGTTTTGACTAAGCTGACTAAACATGTGCAAATTATGCTACAAACAACAACCAATTATGGCTAAATATTAAAGTTAAGTGGTCACTGACAAAAACTTCTAACCAAATTAAATCTTGCAAGAATATATGTATGGACATTTAATTTATCCTATCTGTTTACTCCTCTGCATTTGACACAGGTCACAATAATGGTAAATATGTGAAACATAAATAGTTTAATACATATATAATAGCATTAAGTTACCAGATATTTTCTGCTGTAAACATTTTATAGCAGATATAAGGGCTGTTTAGACACATTTTTGAAAGCCATGGTTGTATGCAGAAATGCATAAATATTGTCTCAGTTAATAATAATCTAAAACATATTAACATCACATTTTCGACACAATTCTGAAAATAGTATTACCTCCTCTACTCTAACTCACATAATAGAAGTATAAGGAAGAAGACCAAGAAAAAAAGAAATTGTCCAATCTTAAAAATCAATCAGGCAAGTTTAGTTTCTATCCTCAGCTAAATCCTGAGACCACCACTGCCAATTTATCGACTCATAAGGCCTTATGTGTCTGGAGGATTTCTAACGGGAATGTCCGTTTGTTTAACCTCTTCACGGTACGTTAACCCCTGTCAGGACGTACTCATCAGCGGAGTACAAAGGGGCTGAAAAGCTGGGACCTTTTTCCGTCGGTCGACCAATGTGCTCAAACCTAAGCCTGATATTTACTTATACATATATTTAA
>VUQG01029929.1:0-13875 GCA_015106755.1 Etia nguti | reverse complement strand
TCTTGACTTCCGGGAAAAGCTACAGTAAAAATAATTGAGACACAATCATAGTGAAATTATAAGAAAGAGGAATTGAGTCAGGTGGGTTAAAAACACCTCATAGTTAAAAGCCACAGCCGCAGATGTGTAAATATTGAAAAGGTCAAAGTAAGTTTACTTTGTAGTGTCCCATATTTTTCCTGATATTATTCGTCAGCCAACATTAAGCCCGGATAATGCGTGCATTGCAAGTTTCTTCTCTAAGCTATGAAATACTCTCTCGTGTCCTTTGGCTTTCTAGTTAAACACACTAATGCCCGCTAAGCGGGGTCTAATATTTCTCAATAATTTCTTATAATAGTTTGAAACACGTGGCTCGGGGACTTGTTGACCTCCTGTAATAAGCTTATGGGAAAAAATGATCCGTGTGCGTAAGAAGCCAAGACATGCCCAACGCTCAATAAAGAAACAGAGTCAGACTTTGAAATAATGAAGTTGGTCATATGGTGAAATAAAAGAAAACCTCTTGTTGAGGGAGTCTGTAAGTGTTCAATCACACGATTTTGTGAAATATCGAGAAAAATTATATATCAGTGGCACCAGACTTTAGCCTGGGTAGACAAAATAAAAAATACAGAAAGTGAATAAAGCTACATTTTCATTATATTTTCATTCATGTTCAACAGTTTAGTGATTTTGATAATGATGCACCCTGATTAGAATTCTCGCACTCGTTTTTTAAATGCTTGGAAAATCTGCGATTTATATAAATGCTTCGGTTTTTGAAAGTTAGACTCATTTTCATGTGTTGTTAATCGGGGTCAGTTATTTGGTCTTTCACTTCGTTTGAACGGGTTTATTTTTCAGGTTCTCGCGGTCTTGTTGAAAAGTAATCCACATGAAAGATCAAACACACGGGTCTATTGCATATTTGCCCTCGGCCAAACATTACTCGCCCAAACATTAACAATAACCTTGTGTTAACAAATAGTTACTCTTACAAATGAGATTATTAGTACTTTAGAATGGCCAATTACAAATCTCATTACATTTGTGCCATAATTATAAATCAAAATCCACCAAAGCAAGTCATGTGAGTTTCCCCCTCAGTTTGTTTTCAAGTATGGTCATTCAACTTGGCCCCAGCAAACTGCGTGCAACGTTTCAGCTTATGAGTTATTACCTATAAAAAAAACAAGAATTTATCTTTAAAATTTGTATATCTCTCTCTCATCTCTCTCTCATCACCCAGCATCAGACCTTTTATCTTAAACGATTGGGTGAGAAAGAATACGAGGAGTAAGAATAAACGCAGCGATAGGCGATTTGTAGGCCTTCTCCTTTCTCCTGTCGTCAATTAGCTGGAGCTGAGTAAATCGAGATGGTGGCTCGGACTGTCTCGCCAAAATAGCGCAGTGTATTTATCGATGAGAGTCCAGTGTAAATCCTCATCCGTCCACATTCACAAAGAATTTAGACCAAACGCAAAGGCGCACTCAATCCATGATCAGTTTGCTACAAACGCCCAAGTTTTTATGGCATCCTGTCTCGTCATCGCGGAATCTACCAGATTCTCTATAACGTGATTATTATGACGTGTCGAATATTAAAGTGACTTCTCTCATTATATACTTATAGCAGGCGAAACCTAAACCAGCACATGTTATACAGGCAGGTTTACATTCTGTTCACAATGCAAAAATAAAATAAAACAAGACATATGTCAATTTAAATCATAACATTACTATATTAATACAAAAATACATGGCACAATAGACAATAAAGTATTGTAGTACAGCGTTGTTTAGATAAATGTCTTTCAGTTTATCAGTTTATCAGAGTTATCACCATTTAGTAGTAGTGATGAAATGCATCAGTGCTCCATCCCTCCTTTGGCCCAAGCACTCTCACTTGCAAGCAAAGTAAAATAAATCTTTAAGAGAACTCACCAAACTAAGTGTTTAGTGTTAAAAGAGCATTTGAGGATTTATGATGCATGTTTTGATGTACTTTGTGATCATGATATAACCAGGACCCCCCTACCCAATGTTCTTGAAGAACAGTGTGAAAAAGGAGAAAGTCTTTTATGTCTTTTTAAAAAATGTTTAAAAAATTTTTATTCCTATAATCATCTTTTTTTCTACAAATTGGGTACCAAAAGGATTTTTGACTTTCAAATCTTATCTTGTCTTATCTTGTAATGATAAGACAGCAGCTTGTTAACAAATCAGTTAACAGTTCATACAGGTGGAAACATTTCATGTAATACTGTGACTGATCTGCGAAAGTATTACTTAAGAGTCTAATTTGCATAAAATTTTAACACCTTGAAAATAATGTTTTTATGTTTTCTAGTTTTCTGCTGATATTTTTATTTGATAAAAACTTTGAAAAGCATCTTCATTAAATATGTAGTGCAATTTTATCATCGAATTAAACAAAACACAATTTATTACATATGTCCCATAGAGCTTTTTTCTTTTATTTCTTTGAAATTTGGAACAAAAGCATAATTCATTTGCAAGTGTTTTTTTTTTAGTGTGGCCAAATAATGCACATCAATAGAACTTGACATGTATAGAAAATTAAAGAAAAAGAAAAGGCCTTGTGAAATAGAGTAGATGAAACTGGGCAGGGGGTGGCGTTCAGTTCAGTTAAATGTGTAGAAAAGGCAAAGCTAAACTAACCTGAAGCGACATAAAATCGTAAAGAGCCTGCTTGTGTGCATGTGTGAGTTCATTTGTGTGTGTGTTAGTGAATGAGGGATTGGAGTGCACGTGTGTGTGTGTGTGTGTGTGTGTGTGTGTGTGTGTGTGTGTGTGTGTGTGCGTCTTAGTTTGATGCCAGGCTGCACTCTTGTTTTCTTCAGTCTTGTCACGCAACACTCCTCAAGGCCCCGCCCTGCTTCCACTACTACACTTCCTGAGTGGGTGTGGAGTCCTCCTGACCTACCGTCAAAAACACACACACACACACACACACACACACACACACATACATACTGTTGAGCAGGACTGGGGGGAAAAAAGACACGCAAACATTTGAGGAATGGCCTATATTCAATGACTCGCAGGCTAAAATGATTACAGTATGATCTCAGTATATACTGTTGGCAGAGATTGGTCCACGTATAGACCCTTTAATGTGCTGTTACTGTGCAATACAATGAGTACAGGAATCTCCTTATTCTGACCCTGACCCTCCTGGGGTAGAATGATCATGCGGGCGTGCAATACCCTGGTGCATGATACACAGGCCCTAATCGTCTTCACCACTTGATGGGGCGTTTACTGTATGGATCATCAAGGAGATACTACCTGACAGGGCACTAGAATGAAGAAGCTAGACTGCTTGCAGTGAAGACATTTTTCTTATGTCTAATGTTTTATTAGAAAAATGGTAAGTGGACAGGTTCTTATGGCAGTTTTCTACTCTACCTGAGCACTCAAAGCGCTGTACACAACATGCCTCATTCACCCATTCATACCCATACAAGCACTTTTTTCTGTTCTTAAGGGCTTTCTATCTAACATTCACACACATTCACATTGATGGATGCATCAAAAAGCAGCTTGGGGTTAGTATCATGCCCAGAGTGGAACATGCGGCATGGAGCAGCCAGGGATCAAACCATCAATTTTTATCAATAAGTAGAAATTTATTAAATATACATGAAAAACTGGAAATGCCAAAGTAGCAAAACATCAAGAATCAAATCAAGTCCAGTATCTCTAGACTACAGAAGAGGATTAGGGCTACTGGGGGAAAACAGTAGGGTTGTGTTTTTTTTTTTCTATTTTTCCTCAGAATTCTGAAATGAAAGACGTTCCCACTTTTTTCTTTTTCCAGTGGCCGTAATCCTCTTCCGTACTAGACTTTAAGATCTTAGATTACAAAAAATACTAACAAACAGCTTTTATCTAAACACTGAAGATACATTGAAAAGAAAATGTTTTTTGGGGGGAGGTAAAACTGTATTAAACACACCTAAAATATTTCTTTTTTTTAGGTGGGTTTTTTTTTAGGTTTTTTTAGGTCTACTTAAATGTCTTTGCTTAAACTGCACTATTATCACTCAAAATCCCATTTAAAGGTTTAACATTAGTCAATACCAAAAAATAAAATGATCCATTGCTGTTATTAAATATTTTGGCAGTGGGATGTTTTCAGGCAGTTGCATTTTATTTACAGTTACAAGTTTTATTTTTTTCACTGTTTATAGAGAATAAAGTAACTATTATCAAATCAATGAAAGGGAGGACACATAAATATTTTATACTGGAAAATCCAAAGAAGATATTTGCACTTACAGTGACTTGCTGTAATTGTTAATGGATTTTGTAGAGTATAATGTAAAAACAAAGATAAGAAGAAAAAAAAACAAAAGAAAAGAAAAACTTTTGGAATTGTTGGTGTCTGTCCTCCAGATGAAGTAACCTGTGTAAAATATTTACTCATGTTTATGTGATATAAAAATAAAAACAGTCCAACATGTTGATGATTAACTTTGTGTAGAAGCACACACACTTAATGCCAGTGAAGACATTTGTGTCAAAAACAGCACTCTGAGAATAAATCTCCGCTATTCAGTTAAATAATCTAATAATTCTTATTTTGAGAATTAAAGTATAACTAACTACTAACTTTTAACACTAAAATCTTTTGTTTTTAAAGAAACCTTTAAAACCTTTAGAACAACCTTTGAGTTGTTTTAACTCTCTACATTCCTTGGGCCAGAGTTTTCCTAGATAAGTACATGATTTAAAAAAACATAATTTCATCATCATCATTTCCACAAGATCATCCTGCAGGGTATTAAGGAGTGTACTCTACATTTCTATATATGTGTGTGTGTGTTAGTGTGTTTGTGTGTGAGAGACACGATTAGATACATGGAGACCTACTGCAGAGCTCTGCCATGAGTATTCTGACTGATGATTGGATGAATCTACACAGTTTCCTCTCTCACCGCAGGTTCCTGGCCTTTGTCAAGACCTATACTGTCAAAAAACATTACCTTGATAGTACCTAGTCAAGATTACACACACACAGACACACACACACAAATCTTTGTTTTTGGCTGCGCTTAAAACCTTAAATCCTGCATGTCTGCAAATGGCCAGCAGACTTTAATGGTCAATTACAAATATAATAATGCCCAGACTAGTAACAACATATTCTCTTGTTTTTTCCCCACTTTTTGTCGTGATAGAATATGCAAACATTCAGGAATGCACATTAAGACAAAATTCACTAGATGGCACCAGAGTACTATTTCCAATGGCTCTTTCAACCAGTCCTAACCTCCACTCCACCGTGCTGCCCGAAAACTTCCAACTCGATAATTTTATTCTTGTCAGAGTAGCTTTGCAAGAGTCATGGTTCAAAGTAATCTTTGTCTAACTTATTTTGGGCCTTTGTGTAGCCCTTCATTTTATCCACTGTTAGAAACAAACCATTTTGGGTCGCTCGCCCTTCTCTTAAAGCTAATGTTCTAAATAGCAGGTGGACTGGACTTCTGTACCCACAGCGCTGTTTGTATAACATGACTATCTTTTGGATATGACATCATAAAAAGTATAAAATAAATTATCTGAGATGCACTGAGATTAATCATTTTAGTTCTTGTTGAGTTTGGTACTTAACAGGTTTAACTTTACCTTCACCTCAATTGACTGAAGCAGATGGCTTCCCCGTGTAGGATATTTTTGCACTGTTGGTTTCTATTGTAATGATGTAAGGACTTTACCTTATACCTCATACTATAATATAATATAACGTTTTATTAAATGTCAAAGTCAACCATTGTTAGACTTTGACATTTTGTAAATGAAGCTGAATTGTTTAAAATCCTATTAAAAGGGAGCAAGCCAGTCTTTGAGTTTGGACTGTCGTGCATCATTTATGTTTAATGTGAATAATAACCGTAAGATGGCACAAGAGTCAAACTAATGCAGGTTTCAAGGAAGCCTGCTGCCCCCCTGAATTCTTTTCAGTGGTTGTCATAGCAACAGGTGTGTTTTTCTTTTTCTCCTGAAGGGTTTTACTTTCCAAGGTCCTTCACTCTACCTTCATACCTATTTGGGGATGTTAATAGCTTGAGCACCACTCAGAGAAAATCACTCACTGTTCTCTCTTAAATTGAGCAGAGGTGCAATAGACCATTGAATTGAAGATTAAATTCAATTGCAACCTGTGTTTTTTCTTTTCTTTTTATCATATCATGACTTGCTGTGTTTTATTTCACTTATGCAGGACTGCTTTATTGGAAGAAATGTAATAGTATTCTTTAATTACTAAAACAGATTGCCCCTGTTTAGTCACCTGTATGATTGTCTTCAGTACTCTGAAACAACACAGTTTTGAAAGCATTGCGATGAAATATTTAATAATTAATAAGAACTTGAGTAGTAGTCTTTTTCACTCATATCTTTATTATGCCTGTCACTTGTTCAGCTTCTTCGCTGCATGAATAATGTGTGAGGTTAAAATTATTCCTCTACAAATGGTCCCAGCCTCATTAGCCATGTAATTACTTGTGTGATTTAAGTCACTCTTTCCCCCTTCCAGTGTATAGCTCAATTTAAATGGGGGCAGTTTAAAATCTGGGGTAGCCAGTGATTAGTGTGGTGGTAGGTTAGGTTAGAAAGCCAGCAATATCTGGTTAGTAGGGTGGAAATGTGACACCCAGGAAGAATTTCAACTCATTTAAATTGGGGAAAAATAGCAGGTTGGTCATACTGACAGATGAAAAGATGAGGTATACAAGGACATCTAGAATTCAAATACAACTTACAGAATTTGATAAGTAACAGTAACAAAGAGATAATGTTGAATATGTACACGATGTGAAATGGATGAACTACTGAAGAGCAGCTGTAGGGGCAAGGTCTTCTCAGCAGATGAGGTGACTGAGAATGGGTGTGCAGAGCAAGGAGACAAAGTAATTGTGTTGGTGGACAGGAGAGACATGACTAGCTATGAAACACAGACACGCACATGTGATACTATGGGCTGGGAGAGGCAGAAAATAGTTAGGAGGGAGGTGGTGCTGATGTGTCAATGACAGAAAGCACTGATTCGAGTTCTTATTGTTGGGCAGAATGTCACTGGTCTGCATCATCTGATATATTTTGCCAGTCTGAAAGGTTCACTATCTAAAAACATTAAGGTTGAGTACAGCTTTGTGCTGATTTGATGCCAGATTGATTACCCCTCAACAATTTCATAGATTTGAGAATAAAAAAAAAAAATTAAAGTTACAGCTCTCTCTTGCCATTTACATAAAGGCTGCAGCATGACTTTCAAACTAACTGCCAGAGGCATTTCTAAGACGACTGCTGAGTGATGAGACATGGTTCCAGAAAGATTTCTCTTGGTGGCAGCTATCTCTACTATTATAGTTGTTGTTTATGTGCAGTTTTTTGGAAGCCATGGCACCAGATTAAAACCTGATCTGATTAGTGATATACCTTTTAGATGATTGGCCAGATGGTTGACATGTCAGAAATTTCTGTCGGTGTTCTCATACACATTTCATTATGAAGTTATCTTGGTGAGCTTGTGCAAGTGCAAAAACAAACATGGCAGACTTTTTTTGTACCATGCCAAAGAAATGGCACTCAAAGAATCCTTAATAGAAATATTTAGGAGAAACATGGTGACATGGCAGTTTCAACAGCATGGTGGTAGGCATAATGTAGTCAGTAGCAGAGAAGATGGTAACTCTACATATCATTGTTCTTAGCTTACTGTATTGAAAATGTAAATTTGTATGACACTTGTCAAGTGCTCGGGTGAGATGAACTACAGATGTTGTGTTGGCAGTCTAGATTAAGTGTTTAATTAAACCAATGTTAATGCCTCACCACTATATGATTTCTAATAGTTATAGCGATATTTGGTCATTTAAAAATCTTATATTACAATCTATTGGTCACCTTTTTTTTACTTTCCGACCCACAAAACATAATCATATTTCTCATACATTTGTTATCTGTAGCTATTTATTTATTTGTTTATACTCTGCCAGATTCTGCTCAGATCAGCTGATTGTTGTTTGTGTTTCCGAAGTATTGCTAGCAGGAAAGTTGCAGAGGGACCTCTGGTGGACAAACTATGCAGCATAGTTTGCAAGCAATGTCACCAAGCAAGCAATGTCACCACTCTTAACATGGCCGAAGGGCGTTTCTCTGGTCCTTTCTTTACTTTTTTATATGTTAATTTTCAATCATCATAAATCTGAAAATAGTGGATATCAGTTTGTCATGTAACAATTTGCAAGCATAATAAGAAAAATAATTAATATGCAAAAATATATTTTTTAAAAAACTTATTTTGTGACAAAGACATCAGACTTTACACAGGGACTGTAACATAACTTTCTAGATAACTGCTAGAGGCATTACTAAGACTGCTGAGCGGTGAGACATGATTTCAACCAAAACACATTGGCTGACTAGTCAGCTGTTTTTCTCTTGGTGGCAGACATCTTTCTCAAATAGAACTTTATTGCTTAACAGCCATCCACAGGACAAACTCTTTTTGCTCCAATTTCAGTTGAGTTAAATTTATATAGCACCAAATCACAACAGTTGCCTCAGGGCACAACTGACTCTCCATTATCAGAGTGCTACAAGGAATTATTTCTGCGGGGCGGGGGAGCAGCAAAATAAATGACCAATTTAAATGATCTTCTTTGTCTTCTTTGTGTAGCAAGAGAACAACAAACTCTTTGGCTGCTCACTGTACTAACTGAGTCATGCAAACCAAAGTGTGTCATAGTTGTGCTTTGACCGTGATCAGTGAAATATACAGTCACAAGATTGACAGCTAATTAAAACATGCAATCTGTGTGGACACTTGGCAATTAACAATTTTTTTAAAAAGGCAGTTTTGCTGATTGTTTACCATTATTACAGCTTGAATGACTTGAGTAATACCTTTCACTAATAAAAGTAAAAAGTCCAGGTTCCAACTTTTCAAGTGAAAGAGATAAGCTTGCAGCCATCCACTCAGTAAAGCAGCTCAGCTTCGGGTTCCCAGCAGCCATCAATGCCTCCATGATTGCTCCAGAAAATGCATTTTTAGTTAATTGTTGTGAATACTATCAGCAGCCCGGCAGCACAAGAACTCATTTTCAGTCTCAGTTTCACCCTTTAGGGACCCAAGGACATTTTAGATCGGTTAGATTTTAACCACCTGTATATAAAAAGAAGAATAATTCATGTTCATTCTTGATTCATTGATTGATGATGAGTCTTTCACAGAACAGATATCCAGTTAGTTTATTTTACTTAGATTCAAGGCCAGTATGTCTCTGTTTACAAATGATTTTCCGCCCTTCTTCTTTTCTTACTTTTTTGTGTAAAATCCTTCAGTCGAAACATATGTTACCTTTACCTTTGCTTTTCTTACTGCAGATTGGGGTTTCCTAGATTCCCAAACACCCACAAACCCTTTCCCCTCACACTCTTCTAATGTTGGAATTAAATGGGCATGGATTGCTGCAAAAACAGGAAAAATCTGGAACATTCCAAGCAGTGATTGGCTAAGCAAGTGGATGTGACAAAGTATGCATTTTTTCTTTACAGCTACCCATGTTTGTACAAGTGAAAGCACGGTTAAAAAAACAAAACTGTTGTACTTCAAAAAACACATGGTTTGAAAGCCAGAAAAACACAATTCTTTCATTAAATTTACTAACAACTGGTTTTTATTTATGCTTTATTAGTCTGATGAGAAAGGCTTAAACCAAATTTACAGTGCAACAAGAATATAAAAATTAAGCCACCCCTCATTCCTTTATATTGTGCTTAAAAATAGGAAATATGTGCAGAGACTTATTGAAACATTGCATTTCCACAGTTCAGCTTAGTTTAGTCAGTATTTGGTATGCTCACCTTTAATCTTCAATATAGCCTGAACTCTCTAAACGTCTAAACAAAACTTAGCTTCTAATTTCATTAAGCAGTCTTCAGGAACAGTTCTCTAGACCTCTTGGAAAATTTTTCCAAAGGACATTTTTTAAGGACACAGTATCCCAAGGTACAGCAAGGTTTTGGTGAATAACTATTTGGAAAATCAAACAACTAGTGTTTGTCACACTGTTATTTTTGGCATTTTTCATAGATCCTGTGAATTAAATGCCTTTTTTATAGTTGAATGATTAAGTTAGTGTTAAGTGCCTTAAGAAATAAAAACAGGTTACTCTGAAAATGGTCAGGTGCAAGGACTGCACTGAAAATGAGTAAGAAAGCAACCAAAGAAAAAGTCTGCAGAAAGCCCGAAGATCACATTTAAAAATTTTAAAGTTTTAAAAGTTTGGCTGCTTAGAAGCAAACAAGAAATGTCGCCATTTATTTAGGAGAAGAGAAAGATCTCTCTTTTTCAGCCCTGTCCCATCTTAGTGGGAATTACTTTTAAATTGACATAGATAAAAATCCCTGTTTACTTGTTTTCTAGCAGTACACAGTCCATGTGCCAACAAGTTTAAGGCCGACATTTGTAAATAGAGGTTTAGTTGAGGGTCAGCCATTTTCTGTATCAAGACTGTCTCACAGCTCATCCACCTTTTCACATCCACTTTGCCACACCCACAAATCAAAGCTCGTTTGACACCTTCAGTTAATAATCATCTCTGCTTTTGAGGCTACGAAATCCTTCATCCTAATCGGTTGAAAAATGGTCTTGAACAGGAAAGGTAGCAACAGCAGGGTTCACTGTAAAAGAGAGAAAATAGTGAAAAAATACTCAAAGATCAATAAAGCAGCTTTAGCAGCACATAAAGTGGCTTCAGTGGAAAGCTTTCATTGTTTTTAACACTCACTTTCAATTCATTACAAAGACGTTGACTTCTCCCCTCTCTGCAGCAAACGCTATTCCAAAGGGCCAACAACAGCACAAACATGAGTAAGAGTACCCCATGATTGCTTCTGACACTTCCCTCTGATGACAGTACATAACTAAACACACCGTGAAAGTGAATAAAACCATGCTGGTCCCTTTATTTGTCAGTTATCAAGGTGGTCAAGGATCTTTCTACACTAGTCAGGTATATAGGGAAGTGGAGGAGCACAATACAGGAGGTGTTTCCTGGATACATGGCAATCTTAAAGGTTTCTTGAAAGGAGGCGTGGTGCTCGACTGGTACACGCCTCCTCATATTTTACTTTGTTTGGCACTTTAAAGTAAAAGTCAGCATTTTCTGGGATTTTCTCTGGTTTAGGATATAAAGTTGAGGCCACAGGAGACTGAGGTCTCTTTTTAGAGAGAAAATCCAATTTTTGTGCTGACCTTTCCACTTGCTTTGCCATGTAGTTTCTGTTACAGTCTCTGATATTAATTTTTGTTGCCTCTAACTGAATTTCACAACTTTTCTTACTTTCTGTTTTCAGATGAGATCAACACATTTCCTTCAAAAGGTTTATGACAAACATACTGAAGAAAGATCTACATGCAGATCGTGCTATGAGAGGATATAAAATATTTATTTTATACTGAGCCTTTTCATAGACACCTCAGTTCACCCGCTCTCTGAAAAAAAGGCATTCTAGCTTCACACTTTTTAAGGTCAACCTCTTTTTAAGCCTCCCTGTTTTTTTTCTGACTAGCTGCCTCTCTTAAAAATAAGTTTTGAACAGCAGGTTGATGGAGCCTCCATACTCACGGTCAGAGCGTTGTTTCTGATGTGACAATATAAGGGATATCTGCTCCCACTGGCATCATACAAATAAGAGATGAGCCAGTACTACCTTTTAAGAAAAATTGACCCATACCATATGGCAATGGTATGTTTTTATATTTTTTCTATAAATTATTTTGCCAGGGAAACAAAAAAAAATTCCTCATGAATTAATAAAATAGTTGTTAGTATTTCAGCCCTGAGCAGAAATTTTAATCATACATCAATAATGAAACTGGATTTAATTAGACTGGTGCATTTTTTTAACAGTATTTTGTACTGATCATAAGATGCCGGGTCTCCAGTGCATATTTGCTAGTCATATATGATGATAATCTCTCACAGTCTGAGTACCTCTCACTCTAGCTCAAGAGAACAGAAAGGAAGGAGATACAACCTTGTGGTCCTATTCAGCAATATGATACAATACATTCATCCAGTGACCCAACAGTGATACAACACTGCAGCCAGATAAATATAATGCGCAGCTATTGTTGAATGTATTTTTATTTTAAACATAAGTAATCAGGAGTACAAATACTGGGTGACAGCGCTATTGGGTGCATGAATTGTGCATTCCGACTTGTGCCTGTTTGTATTATTGGTCACTTCTTGTCCTTTCCTATGACAGATCATGTTTTCCTCTCACTTCTCTCTCTGTTTATTTAGAACAAAACTTCTAAGTGTTGCATTATTATTGAAAACCTAATACACAAGAGAAATAGTTAAAATGATTCTTCTGTCCTTTACAGTATTGCATTCAGTGTCCTCATAATGTATTTTCCATGGTGTCCATGCTCCCGTGGTGAGACAAGGCAGTAATGATTTCAGTGTGGCAACTTACCAATGTGTGCGTGTTTCTTCATTTATGAGCAACATTAAGGAAATGCATTTTTATGTTGGTGTGTCTCTGGAACTTTTTGCAGCAGTTGCTGAAATTAGTAAATGTAGCTTCTGCAATGGAAAAAATTAAGACTCTGCTACTTCTCTGTGTCAAGCTGACTTTGCTGAATGAAAGGAAGGAAAGGGTTATCTTTTGCACACAATGTTCTGAACGCATTCTATGACCATGGCAGATAGATAACTCATCTCTCTATATATTCTAGGCTTACAACCCCTCTTCGTCAAAAAAACATGCAGGCTACTGTCATGCTGTCTGCACTGTTGTTTGACCCCTTTGAAAGGGTAAAAAAAAAAAAAACTAACAAAAACCTGGTTGTGTGCACCTCAGTTTATTTTTTTTACTTCTACAGCAAGCTTAGTGTGAAGCAGTGGGATTTCATGGCTAATTGGATCTGGGGTCTGAGATGGACAGTGACTGGTCATCCTGGAAAAATGCATTTCCACCCTCTACCTCACATAGTTGAGAGACAAATAGGGCTCACCTTTTTAGACCCCAGACCATCTCCATTGGGATCTTCAGGAATAAATCATGTGAGATCTCTCACCTCAAAGGTGAGAGATCTGAAATAAATTGCTGTTATTTTGGGCAAAAAAGATAAAATAAATAAACAGGAAAATTGATTATTTCACATCTGGTCTAGGGATTAGTCTTTACAGGGCCAAGTAACCATGGTGTTCCAGGAACACTGAGCATTTTCTCAGGGAGAAAGTTTCCCCGCTCTTGTGACTGCTTTGCCAGGTTATAGATAAGATAAGATAAGATAAACCTTTATTAGTCCCAAACGTGGGAAATTTTTTTATAGCAAAAGACATTTTGGATTCAGGGTGATAATTGGCTTTATAGCCCAGAGACTATGTGCCAAATAGATAAAACCAGACATTTGTGAGCATGGGAATCAGAATCAGAATCAGAATCAGAATACTTTATTGATCCCTAGGGGAAATTATTTTGGTTACAGTGCTCCAATATAAACAGTAACAAAGACAGACAATACACTAAGTAAAAAATAGACACAATATATACATGCATATATATGTACACATATAAGTCACTTATTGATAAATAGCTTAATAAGATGAAGAGCGTGTGCAAAAAGGTTGTCACTATTACAGTGTTTACAGTGTGTTAGGTGGATGAGTTGTACAGGGAGATGGCCACAGGGAGGAATGATTTCCTGTGCCGTTCAGTGGTGCTTTTTGGTAATCTCAGTCTCTCACTGAACGTGCTCCTGTGACTGACCAGCACGTCATGGAGTGGGTGGGAGGTATTATCCAACATTGTCTTTATTTTGGACAACATTCGCCTCTCC
>VUQG01029927.1:0-16672 GCA_015106755.1 Etia nguti | reverse complement strand
GTTCTAAAGTGCATTTAAAACACAGGAGGGCATGGTGCTTCCTGCCAGAGCAGCACGGCTCCTCCCAAAAAACCCTCAGTGTCTATATGCATTTAAAATTGAGGGTAGGGCACCAGCGCCAGAGGTGGGTTTGAATACACAGACCATCCTCTGGACACTGTATAACGTGCCCACCCCCAAGGCCCTATATGTATGTGTTATGAGAGTATGAGTAATGTGGATGTCTAGGTTGCGGAATAAAATTGAGGCACAGGTGGCCAGAAGGGGACAGAGGGGGATTGCCTCCCCTGCACCCTGGTGACACACCTGCACCCCAAGCCCTGTGTGTGTGGGTGGGAGGGAGGCAGCTGGAGGATGGGGAGGGAAGAAAGGGAGGGGCAAGAGGCCCCTCCCTGGGGCCAGCTCCCCCGCTGACCCCAGTAGGCACCCCCACGCTCTGGAACCCACCAGGGCAAGGGGGCCCATCCATCCGGACCGGGGCCGGATGTGGCTCCTTCTTTTTTGACAGGAGCCACATCCATGGTCGTGGTGACAATTTATAGTTTGAACACTTTTAATCCATTTCATCTGATAAGTGGGCGCAAACTAATTACAGCTGAGCATATAGTCCCAACAAAGCTGTAAGGAAGGAAGAGGCTGGGGAAGAACACGGGAGGAAAATCCATTTGTAAGGGAGTCGGCACTGAATTGAGCAAACAGCTGTGCCTGGTCGTGTTGAAAACAAAAGAAAAGAACGGCCTAGTCTTTAACAAAATGAAAGCAATTCCCAGGACATTTCCCCTGGGTTTTCATCAAGAGACACCACTGTTCTTAACAGCTTGACTTTGTGTTTGTACTATTGTTGAGAGAAAATGAACGAGAGACAAAGCAAGAAAGAGAGCGTGGGGTGTGTTAGGAGGAAGCGTGGTAAGGCCAACGCAGTCGACTGGCTAAAACAACAAGAGAGGAAGAGACGAAAAGCCAAAATGAGCACCGCAGGGGATCGAAGAGCTGTCCACTGATAACCACTGACAGGTTGAAATGAACCATTTTACCAAGCAGCATATATTAGGAAGCATTTTGTGTAATGCTCTTAGTTAAAATAGCTGTTGTTCACTGCGGTGACTCTTTAACAAGTGAATATTACATGCTAATCGGTGCCCCTGTAATAATGCTTGTATAGGCGGACTTGGAGGTAACATCAGCAGTTCTGTATGTGTTTACTGTAAATGTGTCTAATGAAGCAGTAAAACGGGGTGTCCATTTGGCACTGGATGCCCCTCGAGCACATTAGCCACAACAACCTGATGGCCTACCAGCTGGCGCCATCAGCACACACAACCCACGTATACACAGATGGAATAAATGCCCTGAGAGTTCACGAACAGCTTAGCCTCCTGTGCTTTTTGAAACCCCTCAAGTTCAGCTGAAAATACAGACTGTTCCTTTAGCGAAGAGCACGCAGAGAGATGAATGGCGATCGCGGTGACCACTCTGCTGAGGCTATTATGCTCCCGCAGACTCGTTGTCGCAGCGTGACTTCATGGGAAAAATTGTTATGCTGCATCACACTTTTCATTTGTTTTATTTTGATGGGTACTGAGACATGCAGTTAAAAATGATGGAAACAGCGTGAAATCACAGATTAGGTGTGAGTCAAAGCGCAACTGGATGAAAAAGAGAGAAATCCCCGCTGCCAAAAGGAACAAAGACATAGAAGAGATGACAATAGACATTTTGTGTACCATACCAGTGGCTGTGACTACGAGATAGGTGCTACGTTTTCTTGTTCTGCAAGCTATTAATAGTGATGAATTGGCTCTTGTATTTTGTTTTGTTCTGTATTATTCTGTACTGTGGTGTTGTATACTATTTAGTTTGTAAATAATGTGCACAACAAAAGAATATCTAATAGTTCAAAGACTTAAACTTTCTTTACCAATAAAATAATCACTGAAAAAATGTCAAAAGAGCCAGAGAAAGTGCTACAGAGTGCGTTGCTTCCTCTCCTCTGCTGACCCACACAGATGAAACATAGGTGAACCGTACTCTTTAAGCCAGGAACGCATCGCAAAGAAAGAACTACGACTGTGTAGTCTTATTGTCCACAGATTTATCAAAAAGGTTGCTAAAGGGCAACATAAAATCACTCAATCAAAGGCAATTTAGTTGGAAACAGTAAGATGTACTACAACCAAGATTGAACGCGGATCTAATTGATGTCTGCTTTAGAAACATTTAGTCCTTTTACTCTGAGACAAGCATCACCAAGTTAGCGAAAGTAACGTTTGCTTCATCACGATCAGGCAGCGCAGAAACTTGCCAAAGACTCAGTGAAAGACATCGTCCTGAATTAGAGAAACTTCTTCTTTCACATGTTCAGTATGGGTTTTTATTATTATTAGCAATTTAAAAAGTGGGAGTTTACCAAAATAAAACATTTACTTGATGAAGAACATTTAGAAACAGTTCAGCCAAGTCTCGGAAAACGAGATGTAGCGATCATCTTTTCTATACTTGTCCACGATTTTGGGGGGATCTTACGTGCTGACAGATGAGGGCAGCGTCTCCTTCTTAGAGCAAACGATTAGGAGCATCATGCTCAGTGAGACCTGTATGATGGAGGAGCTGAGGATTCACTTGATGACAGCCGTTCGCAGACATTTCACAGCTTTTATGGTCACGTTTATTCTGTCCCGGCTCTGAGTGATAATGTTGAGTTGCGTTGTTAATGGTGTGTTCAGAGATTACTTCTAGTTATTCTCTTCTGTTTTTTAGGGAATTTCTGATGGATTCCCGCGAGCAACAGTTATAACCACAGGCAGTGTGGATCCAGGGTGTCCAAATGCCTTGAAGGAAAATTCAGATTTGACATGTAAGTTCACCTAAACTCCAGGATGAATTGGTTAGGATTTGGTCAAGATCAAGGTCACTCATTAAACAAACAACAGGATTTGCAACAAATGTCCAAACAGGTTCACAGACTATAGACGAGCAGACAAACAAGCTTGTCTTCACAATCAGGGTTTAACTTATGCCACAGATTGAGGAGTGTCGGTAAGTGGAAGAACTTCAAAGCTGAAGAGCATTTGAGTTGTTTCAATCTGGCTGGGATGCCTCCAGGTCCCCTCCCTGGGGACGTACTCTGGGCATGTCCAGCTAAGAGCGGACCCCAAGGCAGACCTGGAGCATTCTGGAAGGATTACACAGGACCCCATCTGGCTTGTGAATGCCTTGGGCTTTCCCCCAGATGAGCTGAGTACATGACAGGAGAAAAGGGCATAAAAACTAGAATATTTAGTGTGTGTGTGTGTGCACATGTGTCATAAATAGAAGGAGAATAGAAACCAGCTGTAAAATAGAAACAGCAAAATAGAAACAGCTGTAAATGAACAACTTTATTGTTTTGTTGTTTTTGTTCATTGTATGTGTGAAGATGAGAAATTGGGGGGAGTGTAATAAATGTACGGTGTGGCAGGGATGTGAGTGTCCTTTAGCAAAAACTGAGATGAGGATAATTATAGTGATGCATGAGTATCTACAAAGGGAAAATCAGATTATTCATGTTGAATGTGTCAGTTTACAGTGTGAGTGTATTCCTGTGATTTCATACCTTTCTCATTAGCGAATGCATATTAATTGAATTTTAATTTGCATTAGGGATTAGGGTTTATCGTTTACTTTGGCTCTGCATTTTCTGTTTGTTTTAGTATTACTCGTGTGATAAAACTGTATTTTCTTCAAAATGGGTAGCGTGACAGAATTTCTCTGAGTTTCTGTGTGAGTGAATTATTCAGGTGGCAATGAAATAAATAAGAAAATTCCAGCCTTCCTTCCTCAAATTGGAATTCGCGCAGGATTTCTGAAGTGAAAATGTCTTTCAGACCAAACAGGCCAGCCTTCAGAGCAAATACACCACAGTTACTGACATATTGCTGTGGTGTTTGTTTCATTTCTTTGGATTATAGGGAAATCCCTTTTACAGAAAGAAGAAAAGAAAAGACAAAAGCATGACAGCTGACACGAGTCGCGTTGTTTATATTCTTATTTACGGCAAAATGAATATTTGATGGTGTGAAATCTTGTGCCGTTTTACTCTGTTCGAGGAAGGGTAAACAGTCGGAGACCACAAATAGGTGCACGTGGCCACACAGCCAAATGTGGTAAATTCAGAGCATTTATTTATTTGCTTGGTTAAATTTGACTAAAAACCCTGCTCATGTGTGATACTAATTTCCAAGGCTTTACCCAAGCACTGTGTTGATATTTGTTTGGTGTAACTTAGGAAAAACAATGACAAAGATCTACCTGGTGTAATCCTTACATTACTTTGTGACCACAGGTCATGTAGTGTCTCTTGAACGACCGTTATTCTCATCTATAGAGGAAAAATGATTTCTTTCAATGGTTTGTCATTGAATTTATATTTATAGAATAAAGAAGATATATTTATAAGATGCTTAATTATTTATAAATCCAACATTTAATTCTTCATTCTTCCAATTTCATTTATCCAATGAGTTTACTCTTTAGGTATTTGAAAATAAATGTAAACAGAGAAGTTTATTACAATCTAAACTGAATGAGGACATAACATGTACGTTTCCATTTCATCAAATCTGACAGAGAAGTCATTACTCTTACAATAAGCTCTCTTCTTCCTGTCGTTCTTACATCTTTCTCCATCTCTGAGTGAAGTTCTCTTCTCTCCCGGGGAAATGCAGCAGCTGGACCTTTAGCTAGCAGCACGCTGTGTGACAAACTGCACTCCATCAGTTTGGCTGTTTGCTGTTATTTGTCGACCTGTTAAAGATGTTGCATTTGAAATTGCCTGCCAGTATAAAACCATTACTACCTTTATGTTCGTTAATCTGTGGACGATCTGCACTGTAAACGCTGTTCTGCATCATCCGGCTCAATTTAACCCCTGACTACAGTGCTCTAATTGAGCATTTTTGCAGCTTTTATGTCTTTGTGTGCATTTAGCACTCTTGATGTTACACCAGTACGATCTATTACTGTTCCCTACATTTAGGTTCAAATTGGAGAGTTTTTCTGCTGGTATCAGTCAATCTGAAGCTAAAGGCTCTTGAGCTGTCTAGTATTAATTTTTACTATCATGTGTTTAACATTTTGAAGATATAATATATATTTTAAAAAAAAGCATACTTGGTGATGACGAAGCTTGAGTTAAATTAATTACCGAGTCATATTTTAATTTAAAATGTCTGCTGAAAATGAATTATTTTGTTATCAACTGTCTGCTTCTTTTGAAGAATTCATCCGAGTACACTATGAGACAATGAAGAGCAATGACATTCTCCTGAGACCACTTCACTTCTCGGATTCATTAATTAATCGTGTTGTTTATTTGTTTGCTAATTTGCATGTAATTGTTTAATGGTCAGCTCTTTGCGAGACCTATTTTAATGCCATGACTACAATGATTGCAAAGACAGAGCATAAAATGAAACAATTTAACTTCTCTAATTTGTCGTGACTCGTTCCAATCTTTCAGAAGGCCCTCGGACGGAATTTGAATGAAGAATTGAACACATCAGACGTTCGGAAAATTAGTGCCGTAGTCTTCTGGGCTACTAAGTGGAAATAGTGTTTACAAGGGAAAAACAAGTATATACATTTGTGCCAAAGACTATTGTCAGGGTGTGGAGATATGTGTAAATAACGCATGAATGAAGCAACTGTTGTTACCAAAAGTGTAACTTGTGAAAGAAAGAGGTTAAAGGCCTGCCTCACAATGGCACAAAAACAGTTTGCAGGGCTCTGCTAACTCTGACACAAATTTACTAGCATCATATATCAACACAATGCCGCGATGCCACTGTGACACGAAAGTACTCCATTTCCACATTTGTCTGCTTTGTTATTAGATTCAGCTTGTTAATTAATTAATTAAACATAATGAGTTAAAAGCTTTTCACAGACGTGTTTGGGAAGTCACGCTGGTGTGCACTTTCTAAAACTTTATGTTCTTCCTGCCAGTCCATTACTGACTTAAAGCCTTTATTGACTTTGCCTTAAACCTGATACCACTCTCTGTCCGGCTGTGCAGGAGTGGAAAGCTGCTGCAAAAACAGTAATGATCTATTAATGCCTTTTGAACTGATAAACAATCAGTTGTGTATCTCGAGCATCACACAGCAACGTAAGCATTTGTTCATAGCTGGGGGATATTCTTCATTATCAGCAGCTCTCTTCAAATAGAGATTGTTACTGGAATGAAGAGAAAAACTGATTAGCATCATAAATTAAAACGTGTTCTTATCCTACTCTTTGTGTGTCTATCCTAGCAGTGCAATTACAAAAGGTTCATCTTGACCTGTTTCATCTCGATGCACGTCTAATCTAATGACGCTCCGATATTTTTGGCTACCACTGCTTACCCAGCCAATCTGCACCAAAACTTCGAGCACTGTTTTCAGAAGCACCCTCGATGATTTTGACCTGCTGCCAGTGCAGTCTGTTTTGATAACTGAATCAGGGTTTCTTTATGTTGCCGGCGTGTAACAGTAACCAGTCCTTTGATGTCCTAAAGTACCTACAACGGTTCTTTCTAACCACGAGCAGAGCCACAATGCGACCGTGAAATAAATGAGCAAAATCCTGCAGAAGAATTCCCGATCAAACATGAATTCCCTGTTCTCAGTGAACTCACGTAGACTCTCATATTTCCTTTGACTATGCATGCTGTCACACCACCCTTTTAGAATTTCCTTGGTGTTCAGTTTGAGCGCCTTAAGGTTCATCTGAGCTTGTCCTTGCTTTGAATAGTTGAGCATGCATTATGACTCTTTTTTCTGTTTTCTTGTTTTGCCTAGCACTCTCTAGAGCGTACAAGTCAGTGAAGGCAAAAAATATAGAGACTTTACAAACGAGCATTTGGGAGTGGGTGTATTGTTTAGGCGTACTTTGAATAATGGCCGTGTGAGGGTTAATTTAAGCAAGATTTAAGGAGGAGTTTTATTTGGCTAATATCTTTTGAAAAAATAAAAACTGTCATAAAGATGTGGGTGCGTGTGTGTAACCTTGTGTAGGAATATGTATGAAGGCACAGAATGTTTCTTTGCATAATGCATGGTGGGTATGTTGAGAAAGCAGACCTGCTCTTTTCTGCTGTGATCAGATAGAATACATGAAATAGCGAGCAGCTTCAGAGATCATATGAAGCACTCTTTCAGTCGGTTTACCTTTTAATGTTTTGCATTTACAAAAGGCTCGGGATGTGCACACACAGCAGGGTGGTAGAAAACGCTGCAATGTCATAGTTGTATAATGTCCATCTGCAGTATTTCAAAATAAAGCAGCCTACGGTAGCCTGCAGTGACAGTTTGAGCTGTTTATCCCTCAGTAGGAATATCTGCACTTGCCACCATATGCAGGACATCACTGAAGCCGATATCTAATGCTGCACTCTGAGATAACTTGGAGGATTCATTTTCAAGATATATTTTCCACCAGTTACTTTTGTGATTTGTGTACTTTTTGCCTTTCTCAGATTCTCTGTCATTTTTTGTTTTGGCTCTCTAAAAGATGAGTGCAACACACTTTTGCACAATTCAGCATATTTGTCATTACTTAACTACATTAATATCTCTTACAACTGAGAGAGAAGCACTGAGAGGTGTGGGGCTCTTCTGTAAAACCACCCACATAATTATTGTATAAATCTCCATAAATATGTTCTAGTTTAATAACGAATAATTACAAGCTCTGTAGACAGGTCCTTCGTTCAGTTATGAGAACTTGTAAAGTACAAAACCCTGAGGGAAGAGATTGGTAACTTATCTATCGAGCACCTCATCAGGGAAGATAAAACAATAAAACTGGTGATTGCAAATGAGACTCCACAGAGAACAATGGCGAGAAAGTTGTTTATACTTGAAACAAATGCCAAAAATATGGTGATAAAAGAATGCAAACAAGACCCATTTGGCATCAAACATGGATATGACAAGTGACAAATAAAAAGAGGCTTTAGGGAGCTCTTTTTGCTCAGTAGGAGATAAACAACGGGCTCAGCTGCCTGGGAAGAGGACGGTGACAAGATCAGAGCCGTCTGTGTAAAAGACTTAACAGTAATCATGGCAGAGTGGGAAAAGGGGAGTTCACAAGAGAAGAGGCCAACTACTGTCAAAGTGGCGGAAAACTGCCAGAAGAACTGTGGAAACCCGTAAGAGGTCAGGAGAACCTGTTCAGTGGAGTTCAATTAAAAGCCAGGCGCATCATTTGGCATCATCCCGACAGTCCGCAGAAACACGCAGTAAAAACATGGAATGAAAGAAATGTGCAGCTCGTTTAAATACTCTAGGAACAACAAGTAAGCCTGCAGTGTGAGAGCGAAGTGCTCTAATAGGGTGATATGGTACTACAAGGTCATTAAGATAAGATGGGGCCTGATTATTTAAGACCTCGAATGAACTTGACATTTTTGGTGACAGTACTGATACTTCGAGCTGACAAGGTAAACTGTAAAAACTGTGACAGACAGCCCTCACTGCAGAGAGATTGTTATAACCTTCGACAGTGAATAGTTGAAAGCAGGATTTGTGACTCACCTTGAATAAATGAGATGTTGTTTATGTTATATTTTATGCAGATATGAAGTATGACTAGTAAACTGCAGAGATATTAGGCAAACATGGAGAGAGAACCGGCATGAGATTTTAATGAATAATTGAAGACCAAGACGAGTGATACTTTCTTCAGTCATATTTGGATGAATATGGCCCATTAAAATTAGTTAAGAGGATAAGAAAAACTTGAAATCACTGGAAAGCAGTACTTCTGGCTTTAAGAAATACAACTCAATGCAATAATAATGCATTCAGATGTGAAGTATGACTGGGTGAGTGCCTAGATGAGTTTAACCACAGGGAGTTGAATAAAATCATTATTTATAATTGACAGTTTGTCCCGAAGGCTTTAGATTCAAAATTATCGCTCTTTAACTTTGTCTTTGAGTGGACAATTTTGTAGGACCCGACAGTCTTTTCTATTCTCACTTTAAAAAAAGGAATAAAAGGAAAAAGGGGGGGAAAAAAACTCTGTGCTGTGTCCAAGTGCTATAATTTCGAGCCAGATTCAGATCCGAGGCAGTCAGATGCATCACAGAGTTGATTAGCATTCAGCCTGATATACTTCCATTAATCATTAGCTCCTATTAGGACACCACTGTGGCTGATTGCTCTCTGCTTTGGCTCAACACATCATGGTTATGGCAGAGGTATTTGTGCTTGTAAGAAACTGTGGCGGTGTAATTTGAGTTTACAGTGACGCTTCTTATGGGCATGAATGCACCCAGCAAATGTCATGCAATCTGGGCAGTCATACACAAAAATATGCACTGTGCCTCTCCAGCTCCATGCACTGCTCAACACATTGTGGAGAAACAGACACAGACATCTAATGGATGTTAGCATGATCCTCACAATGATTATAGTCCATATTTGAGTTTTCTGCAGGGCATGCATATTAGATTAATTGGTGGCCACAGGTGTGAATGTGGGCATCGGTGTCTGTCTCCTCATGTTAGCCTCGTGATGGACTGATATATCCAGGTGTTTGCTCACATAGGTTTCAGATCCACATCACTGTATTCTAAAATTAAAAAAAAAAAATGTACTCAGGCCTAATAAAATATGTTTGTATTTTCACTAAAGCATGCACAGATAAGTAATACTATTTTTAAAAGTAACTTAACTACAGTAAAAGATTATTTCTATTACAAACCATTCAGTGTTACATACTGAGAATGTGAACTCAGAGCATTTCTATGATGTCAAAACAAACACCTCTTGTTCCTCTTGGTCATATTTTCTAAAAGGGTTACAATCTACTGAACATCTATTGCTGAATTTACTGACTTTACATTATTCTACTGTGAGTTAACACAGGTTGTATCACCTCCACAATGTGTCACCTCTAGCAACAAGCTCCTTAGTTTCCCTTGATGAAACAGCTTTAGGTGAATACAAGTTAGCTGCTGCTGTTTCAGAGCTGTAAGACCAATATCATGTGGCGCAAAGAAAGCAAGTTTGCAGGTGAGTCTGCAGGTGTCCTAGATGAAAGCTGAAGTAGAGCTCTTTCCATTTATTATCAACTGTTACGATTTCACAGAGATGTTTCTTTTGCCCTTTTTACATACAAATTCAAAATAATGCTTATACTTGCAGAAGGTACGCAGGCTGTACTGTCTGCTGTGTCAGTAGCGGAGTAAATATATTAACTGGCACCAGTACACTACTACCTGCAGAAAATAGAAATAGCACACAAGGACGATTCATGAATGTAGTGAAGGAGGATCTGCAGAGAGTTGGTGTGACAGAGGGGGATGCTGGTAATAGACACGGAGAGGTGGAGGCAGATCATCCACTGTGGTGGCCTAAAGGGAAGAAGCAGGAAAAAGAAGAAGATCTGCTGCTTTCCTGGGGTTAGTTACTGTCCTCCACTATAAGTATGGTTGCAGAATTTAAGGAAATGGCACAAATTGCCTCTGAGAACAGTTTACCACAATGCATATATATTTTCATAATTAGCTTTAAACTGGCAGCTGAATAACAAAATGACTGCTGGGACTGACTGTGAGGCTTTCAAAGAAGAAACTAGTGATCGATAATCGTAAATAAACCACAACTATCTGTTCCATTAACATCTAGCAGCACACTGTCAGCATTCAGCATCAGCAGTCTGATGTGAAAGGGAGAAACACACAGAGAGGGAGCATTTCAGCTAACAGGGGATTTCTTCAGACTTCTCCCCTTTTTGTTTTGTAAGCAATGTTCATGTAATGCCAGTGTAATCTACGTCTAATAGAAAATCAGATGCAAAGCGACTGGGGTACACTAAGCATGAGAAGAGAAGATAAAGACAGAAGGCATTACTGTACGTTAAGGTGCAGGGCGGGGGGGGGCTGTGTGATGTAAAGCAGGTGAAACAGGGTGAAGCAGAGGGACAGTGAAACAAGGCATAGAGTCGAAGAAGGTGAGTTAAGATTCAACGCATCCACACACACACTGAGGATCCTCTTCTCTTGATCACAGGCGAGCTCATTGCCCCATGTCATGGATGTCTGACTGAGGAAAGCACCGTCAGGGCTCTGACTGACACATCCCTCTGCCTACTTACATTTGGAAATAGAGTTGTTACTTCTCGTTTAAGGGCTCATTGCTGTTTTCACCATCTTCTAGTTTGTCTTCCTAAAGTCCTCCTCGTATTTTATTTGCTTTGAATTCATTTTGCTCTTGAGAAGGCAACAATACCTTCATATATATATAGCACCCTGAAATGAAAATGGCACAATGCTTTTATATAGTGTTGTAGCTGCATAGATGCAAAAAAATGAGTTCTTTCAGCTTATGGCTAGGTAGCTGCTAGGCAACATGTCAGCATTATAATGTATCATGTATAATTTAGCTTCCATAGATATAAATGAAATATTGTACTTGTGAAATGAAAATGACAGGATGCTTCCATAAGGTGTTATTAGGCACATGGTACCACGGCCCCCTGGTCCTCCTTTTTTATATGTCTCTTGAGTGTGGGCAGCTGAGTGTTGTTGCTTGTGTGTTCTAGAGGTGAAGTGTTTCCCGGGTCTCCGCCCTGGCTGCCTACACCTGAAGTTCATTGCTGATTACTCACCTGTGCAGAGTTGAGCTGATTACTCCCGAGCTATGAAGTTCTCCCTTGTTGACGGTAGATCATTGCCCTGCACGTGGTACCAAAGCGTGGTTCCTTTGTGCCGTTTGATGATTTGTGCCGTTCATGATTAGCTAGTTATTGTTTACGCTTGGACTTAGCTCTGATTCTATTTGCTGAGACACCAGCTGCCATTAGGAGTCTCCTGGGGAGAGAGGTTTGCATGCAAGAAACATGAAGAAAGAGAAAAGTGCTGTGTAGATGAAGCCGCCTCCCCCCTGCATTACCCATCCATAGGAGTCAATGACAGACTGCTCCTGTTCTTCTCTAGAAAAGACCCTCTTCATTCCTGCCTGCAAATAAAGAAAAATAAACAAATATATGATTTTATGCTGTCATTTGTCTATGTAGGGCTTTTGACATTTTATTGAAATGACCATATAGGTGAGCGACTACACTCGGGCAAACTTGAAACCACCGCTTACACTTTTTAAAAACAGACACCGTTTTTCTTTAAACTGTTACTAGCGACCCATGAGTGCCACTTTTGTGAGGACAATCCAAGCCTCCGTGTGTCTATGATCTCCACAGTAAACTTGAAAGGGTGCGATTGTTTGGGGAAAGCGGTTTAGTGAAAACTTTATTAAATACAAATTATGTTTTGGTCAAGCTGACTTGCTGTGCAGTCCTGAGAGACAGGGGATAAGCAGGGAACAAGTCTTTTTTAGGATAAATAGAAAAACTAATATTACACTGCACACGCACAGCAAAGCTTCCTAAAAACCTCACCATTCTCCGTATTTGTGTATCTTATTTCTTCCGTGCTCTTCCTCGGATCTTTTGCTCTCAGCGCGGCTCTGCTCTCATCTCCTCTCCTCCACAGACTTGTTTATTCCTCTGCTTTGCTTTAGATTGGTTAAGCTCTCCATGGCAGAGTAGCAACAGGGTTGTTTGTGATGTCTGTATGGTCGGAAGGATGACAGTGAGAGGCTTGATAGCTCCATTAATGTTCCTTTGGTCTTCCATTTCAAGGCTGCACAAGTGCTCTAATGCCCACTTGCGTGTGTGTGTGTGTGTGTGTGTGTGTGTGTGTTTTCTTTTCAGAAAACCGAGAGAAAAAAGTATCATGGGTAAAAAGGCACTGTGTTTATCTGTATTACTCACACTGTGGGGATGTAAATCGGTTTACAGAGTCATGTTTTGTGATAAAGACTCGATAGGTTTTAGGTTTTACGTTGTAATGGTTAAGGGAATAAATGTACGGTATATCTCTAATGGTGTTCCAGAGACATAAGAGTCATGGCAGAAACATTTCCAAACTTTTTTTTAAGTACTGCTGTGATTTCTGATGCAGCGAGTGTGTGGCAGGTGTCTTATAAATAATTCGACACCTCTCTGACAGCGGTGGACTATCAGGCCACCTGAAGTTTCTGTCTGTTCAAGTTAGAGTCAGAGAGACATTTGTGGAGGACTGTTGGGAGATCTGGACTGTTTTGCAGTAACCTGGAGTGTGGTTGTCGAAGCTAAACTAAAATAAATAAAAAATAAGAATACAGAGTAGCTGCCACTACCTCCCACATTGGCAGGGACTGTTATTGTCAGTGAGAAAAAAACCGTCTTACTGACTTTAACACTTTTTTCACTTATTTCGCTACTTCTGTTTAAGGCTAAAAAGATTAAATAGATGATTCAGATTCACGTCAGTCAGTTTGTGCACTTTACAGTATTGCATTTGGATGGCTGAAGAGTGCGGGCGGTTTGTTCTGTAACATTTATTCCCTGCTCATCCAAGCTTTTTGTCTGAATTCAGGGGCATAAACACTGAATTCAACAGCAGGACAAGACTGCATTACACACAAGCTACTCATAGTACCATGTCATCCATCCCAATAGAGTACTTCTAGTACTGCTGCCTCACTTGTGGTTCCTGAGTTATTTAAAAGTAGAATGGGAGGTAGAGCCTTCAGCTTTCTCTACTTTTGATTAAAAGTTTAAATTAAAGCTTAAAACTTTCCTTTTTGATAAAGCTTATAATTAGGGCTGGATCAGGTAAATGCTAGATAGAAAGCACTGAGACA
Organism: Etia nguti; assembly: GCA_015106755.1. Classification (NCBI taxonomy): domain Eukaryota; kingdom Metazoa; phylum Chordata; class Actinopteri; order Cichliformes; family Cichlidae; genus Etia; species Etia nguti. Next base: position 2,960 of record VUQG01029927.1, on the reverse strand, counting down.
TAGAAAGAAGTGCTTGTATATGGCTCTCTGTGTGCTCAAGTAGAGTAGAAAACTGCTACATAAGAACCATTCCATTTATCATTTACACCACTTTGCATTTAATCATGAGTTATTATTCATCTCTGGCTCTCTTCTTTTGTCTCGTCTCCCTCCCCTCACCCCTAACTGGTCACAGATCCCTGAGCCTGGCACTGTCGGAGGTTTCTTCCTGTTAAAAGGGAGTTTTTCTTCTCACTGTCACCAAGTGCTTGGTCACTGGGGTCGTCCGATTGTTAGGATTTTCTCTTTATTCTTTACCTTACAATATAAACGATTCAGGCTGCTGTGGTTGTGATTTGATGCTATATACATAAAAGTGATTTGAATTCATTACTTTCAGCAGCTTCCTTGTTCATAAGGGTGACCACAACAGTTCCACATGTTTGATTAAGCTTTTTTTTTATGCTGGTGGGATTTGTGCGTCATCCCACAACCAAATCCAGAACCTTCTACTTGTTCGAAAAGCAGATAATCTGCACTCTATCTTATTGTTAGTTCACGACTACACTACAGTACGTGTAAAAGTCAACTCAAGCAAAACACAGCAAAGAAGTAACAGGCATTACTTTGAGGTGCGAGCTGTAATTGGACTTTAGAGTTTTACACTTACTCACCCAGCGGAATTCTTAAGGAGGCAGAAAGCTAAAAAGCAAAATAAAATGACTAAAATCGTGCCAAAAAGAAACTGCAATCAGCACTGTCCATCATCAATAGTAAGTATATTTGTCCAGGTTCTCAAACCCACATAGCACCCTACGTAGATCTAGAAAAGCCAGTAACTGTCTCATGTCAATGTAGACCTATAATTTTTATACACTTCCAAGCTTGAGCAAACACTTACTCATCCTCTCGAACTGCACTGATAAAACTGACCAACAGAAATCAAAAGCTGTCTGCACACTCATCACAACATGACAAAATTTTTATTTTTTTGGAAGTAGGTTGATTGGCTCACCAGTGAGCTGGAGTGATGTTTTAAAAAAAAGTTTTTAACATGACTGACTGCAGGGTCACCTTCATCATTACCATGGTGTTGTATCCAGGACACCAAACTGTAAACCACTGCTGTATTAGCCACAGTATCACACTGCTGCTGCTGCTCCACCCTCGTTCTTCTCTTCCAATGTGACCACCTGTGTAAACATTATTTACTAATCTAGCATGATAAAAAGAACTAGTTCCTCACCTTAACATCTGCCATACTGGGCAACCCATCTCAGTCTTTGGCTAAGGGTTGCAGTTACAAGTGACACTGTAACTCTTACCAGTCAAATTGACTATATTTTAAGATTTTACTCATGATTTCTTCACAATTGTTCAACCTAAATAAAACTGCAAAGAACAAAAAATTACTGAATGAGTAGTATTTACTGAACCCCAGCAGTGAACCTGAGTCCATTTTATTTCTTTTATAAAGCTCAACATCCATATTTCTTGGCTCACTCTTATACTATTTCTGTCCCTAAATACCTTATTCTCTCTGGCACTCATTTCACTAATACCCACCACCACCCAGCTCCACCTGCCACAAGATTACAGCACTCACCACTGGAGCAGACTGTGACAGACTCCTGCAGAGCATTTAGTCAGGAGGTGCTCCGGTCCTGGCTGGATTTTTGATTGGCAAAGTCTCTCAAGTTGAAGTATCTTTTAATGAAGCATAAAAGTTTTTTGTACTAACTGTCCTCAGTGCATGTTTTATTCATGGCTAAAAGCTGTTTGCCAAAAGATCATCAGTTTAATTTTGAAGTATGTTTCTAGTTTCTACATTTAATGCCAATCAACTAAAAAAAATGTTGTACTTTACTACCTTTATTTTCAATTCAATTTTATTTATACAGAATCAGAATCAGAATCAGAATCGTGTTTATTGGCCATGTATATGCACAGACACATACAAGGAATTTGGTTCCGGTAGATGGTGACTCTCAAGAACAGCATTGTATATCTCAACAACGTAAGCAGCACAATTCACAATTCACACACACACACACACACACACACACACACACACACACACACAGCTACACATACAGGAGGTGGAGTCCTTAGTGTAGAGGGAGAACAATAGTGGTGAGAGGACACATCCTTGAGGGGCACCAGTACTGAGGGACCGAGTTTCAGAGGTGATCTCCCCCAGCCTCACTTGCTGCTTCCTGTCTGTCAGGAAGCTGGTGATCCACTGACAGATAGCTGGTGACACGCTGAGCTGGGAGAGTTTGGAGGAGAGAAGTTCAGGCACGATGGTGTTAAAAGCCGAACTAAAGTCCACAAACAGGACCCTGGCATAAGTTCCCGGGCGGTCGAGGTGTTGCAGGATGTAATGCAGCCCCATGTTCACTGCATCATCCACCGACCTGTTTGCCCGGTAGGCAAACTGCAGGGGGTCCAACTGGTGGCCTGTAATGTCCTTCAGATGGGCTAACACCAGTCGTTCAAAGGATTTCATGACCACAGACGTCAAGGCGACAGGTCTGTAATCATTCAGTCCTGTAATGGTGGGTTTCTTGGGGACCGGGATGATGGTGGAGCGTTTGAAGCAGGAGGGAACCTCGCACAGCTCCAGGGATCTGTTGAAGATGCGGGTAAAAATGGGAGCCAGCTGTTCAGCACAGGTTTTGAGGCAGGAGGGTGAAACACCGTCTGGTCCGGGGGCTTTCCTGGGCATCTGTTTCTGAAACAGTCGGTTCACATCCTGAGTGTGTATTCTGAGTTTCAGGGAGGAGGAAATGGGGGAGAGAGGTGTGATGGAGGTCGTTGAGTCTGGATTGGGGAGGGTGGTGGTAATCGTTGAGTCTGGATTGGGGAGGGTGGTGGTGGTCGTCGAGTCTGGATTGGGGAGGGTGGAGGTGGGAGGGGGGAGGTGTGAGAGGTGTGTTGGGGGTCAATGTCTGAAACAATGGCTCTGGGGAGGGGAGGGT
>VUQG01029925.1:4772-21972 GCA_015106755.1 Etia nguti | reverse complement strand
TGGCGGATCTTAAAGCTACCGAGGTCTCAGAGTGAGGATCGAAGATGGTGGCTAAATACTGGTGGTGGCTGTATAAATACTCCCGTATGATCCTGTTGCCATCAGTAGCAAGCGAGCTAAGCGCAGGGATGCGCGTGCCCTTTGCACGGTCTAGTGAATGAGGGTAAAAAGGGGGTCAAAGTATTAGCGCAATCTATCTTTAAAAAATCTAAATGGGACGAATTATTATTTCCTTTAAATTTTAAAATGAAAATATTGTTATCAACATAGTGGTCATTTAGGTTAAATTAAATAATTGATTTAATTAAATAGTTTAGATAGCCTGTGTTCCTTTTTCTTTTTTTTACCTTTTTCCCACTAATGCAACACCCAATCTCATACTTTCTTTGTTCTATATACAGTGATCTCTAAATAGTTTGTCAAACAGAGCAACCTCAGCCTCATTTCAAATAATAACTTTAAAAGCTGATATCAAGCATTTTTAAGTAGGAGTAACTTTTTTCATCACAAGATGGCTGGTGTTATCTGTTAGAAGACCTTTATTGAGTAGGTAAAGTTCTAGAATAAACCAAAAACTTGCATTATCAAAAATAACCGTATGATTTTCAAACTGTTAAAATTCACTTTTTACTTACCATGTTTTATTTCATAGTAGTGGAGAAGTCCAGTGATATCTTATCAGGTCACAGTCTAGTTGAAAATGGCAGTTTGTGAAGAATGATGTGGCTTCTTCTCAGGCTTATCTTCAACCGAAACAATTGGGTAAAATTTTGACTCAATATTTTATCAAAGCTGCCCAACCTATGACCCAATAGAATTAGTCAAGCTGTGGAGTGAATTGAAAAACCCGGCACATTACCAACCCATCTCCTGAGTCATGATTTCTGAACCAATATTTGGTCACAATAACCCAACTTACGAACCTACGGCTTTTACCCAGCAGTTGAGTTATGAAAATAACCCAGTATTTTTAAGAGTGTCGCTAACTACACTTTTTTACATAAACGTTTATTTTGCTACCATGTTTCAACAAAGTATCTGATTACACGAGCATCTAAATAATCTTTATTGTTCTTAATGTTAGTATTTAATGAAATATAATATAACAGATCTGTGGAAAAAGGGATGCCGTGGTATTTAATCAACTCCTGTCTCCCAAAAATTATGTTCCCATTAAGTTAAATTGCTTTCTAAATGTTTTGAGAGAACATATTTTCCCTCCTATAAAACACCTTGCAACCAGTAAAGTCCCTAAAATGAGGCAGACAGGTTGAAGGAGGCATAATTACAACAAATCCAGGAGATTAGGATTCCAGTCTGGTAAAAAAAACTAACAAAAAAACAAAAAAACAAAGCTATTTATAACATAGGATCATTTGGAAAGATTTAAGAAAAGACCATGGTTAGGGTTAGGGATGGACATTGATAAGATTTAGCAATTCCAGTTCCATTATCGACATAACTTATCGATTCGATTCCTTATCAATTCTCTTTTCTATTCTCATTGGCTCTTTGAGAGTAACCACTAGTGCTAAGCAGAAATAAAAAAATTGCATTCATGCAAATTAATTGCATGCTGTGGGTCAAATGTTTGTGCATGTTTGTGATCAGTGTTCGAGTCGTTACTCAAAAAAGTAACTATTATACATATTTCACAGAACAGTTTTCTTAAAGGTAATGCAGTGATTACTTAATTATTCCCAGGAAAAAGTAATTTGTTATACTACTCGTTACTTTACTTTCATGTTCCTCTGCAAAATAGCTGAAACACATTCATAACCCTCATTTAACCCTCATGGGGCAGGGATAGCTCAGTAGGTAAAGTGTTGGCCCCGTGATCGGAAGGTCAGGGGTTCGATTCCCCTGAACGGCTACCCTGAGGTACCTCTGAGCAACGTACCGTCCCTACACGCTGCTCCCCGGGCGCCCAATGGCAGCCCACTGCTTCACTTAGTGAATGGGTTAAATGCAGAGAGGAATTTCCCCATGGGGATCAATAAAGTATACATTAACAATATAAATCTGAGAAATTTCCAACACTTTCACTCTGGGTTCTTGGCTAGTTTAACATTAGCATGCTGTTTGTGCAGATGCTTGCAAAGAACCAAAGTCGTGTTAGCAGCACAATGCGGTTGTTTCTGTTCTGGATGCAGTTTTCCACTTTACCATTTATCTCATCCTTTTGTGCAATAAAAATAAATGTCCATATCCATTAGACTGCGTTGCTATTTTCCTCCTCTGACATGCAAACTGAAATTTGCTGGTTGTAGCGCGAATGCAAAAACCGATAAGCAGGATCGATAAGCAGGCAGACCAACAATTCCAAGGAACTGGACTAATGTGCACCAGTTATTTTTACTGGGTTTTTTTTTTGTCATGATCTGTGTGCAGGCAGACAGAAAGGACCCAAACAGACTAATATGCAGAGGCGAAACTTAAACTCAAAAAGCAGCTTTATTGCTGGACAGTAAGAAAAACTTAACTAAACTTGAAGACACAAAATAAACTAGGCAGGCTTGGCAGGCAGAACACACAGGCAGATATGAGGTTGATTGTGACGCTGGACAGAAAGCAAAAAGCACCATATTTAGTAAAATCCAAGCAGTGGTGGAGGGGCAGGAGCAGATCGAGAGGGGGGCAAGGGGCAGCAACTGCAACTGCAGGAGTGGTGATGATTTGTGATGATTTGTGTTTGTTTTGCCACAAGACCCGGGCACCTTGCAGTCATTAAATTGACCATACACTCCTCCGTATACCTGAACTCCTCTCTCTCAAGAGTCAAATGTCTAATAGCTAAAGTTTGGACAAAACTGGGTCATGAAACAAGACAATGATCCCAAGAACTGCAGGAAATTTATAAATGAATGACTAAAGAAATGAATGAATCAAAGTGTTACAATGGCCCAGTCCAGACCTCAACACAACTCAAGTGCTGTGGCACAATCACAAGAGAGCTATGCATAAGCAAATGCTAACAAAGCTCAATGAATTGAAGCAAGACTGTAAAGAATGTTAAAATTGCTCCACAACAATAATCTGAGATACTGATAAAGTTCTTGCTGCTAAGTTGATTATACACAACATTGTATCTGCTTAGTTTTTCACTCAGTTCACTTTGGCTAACACATATTATAAATGTGACCAACCAGTTGGCAGATGGCTGTCCCTCCCTGAGCCTGGTTCTGTCGAGGGTTCTTCCTGCTAAAAGGGAGTTTTTCTTTCCCACCGTCACCAAGTGCTTGGACATAGGGGGGTCATTTTATTGTTGGTGTTTTCCTTGTATTATTGTTGGGTCTTTACTTTACAATATTAAGCACCTTGAGGTGTGTGCTGTTGTGATTTGGTGCTATGTAAATAGAATTGAATTAAACTGAATAATGAAACTGTGCAGTATCATGTGACGCTGTTAGATTTACCTAATTTGAAGACCTGGTAAGGACTAGATGATTTTTAATTCAGTCCTGATAGTGTATTCTCTTTTTTCACATAACTGTTTTGCTGTCTTGCTACAGTAACATGAAAGATACTGCCATATTAGGCCACAGCTGCTGAGATTAGCTCTGCAAAGCACAAAGAAAAACTGTGATAAACTCAGATAAACTGAGGCCCCTTAAATTCACCACTATACAACATATATCTCAAGTATATGTATTTATTACAAGTGTTTGTGCTCAGCTTATATCTCTGAGCTTTCACCATAACTAATATACAGAATCTTATGGTAAATGTGTGTGTGTGTGTGTTTTTTTTAATGTGAAACTACTTCTCTATTCTCATCGACTGGAGCAGGCATTTTGACCTGCCTGGAACAGTTCAGTCTTCTTGAAGCTCTAGTTACTGACAACACACCCATGGTGAAGAACTGCTGCTGTCTTTAGACATGCAGGGTCACAACAACCTACAAATAGACACACAGTACCCGAGGGGATCCCAGATGTAGCCAATCATCTCTCAATTTTCTCACAGCGTGTCACTGTAATATTTGGAATAGAGTTACAAATTAGAACTGGTAGCATTAGCGTGGACAACCAGCTACATGGTTGGCTATAAAATCAGCTCTTCATTCCTTCCCGTAAGCTTTACTGTATGTGTGCTGAAACAACCTCATTTCATTGCCTGAGGGGGGAAAACAAAGAATAACCTGTCACACACACTGACAGGTGTCTAAACGCATCTTAGGAAACTGGAAGTGTATTGTGCAGACCCAGAGAGAAAACGCACCTGGGTACAGTAGCTAAAGGCCAGTGTGTGTGTATTTAGAAATGTGTGTGTGGGGGTGTGTGTGCAAGAGAAGGCAGGAGATGGAGGAAGATAACGATCGTAGAGAAAGAATCGGGGGTATGACAGGATAAATGTGAAATGGCATTTCCACAGTGTGTATTACTACTCCAAACCTCCTTGAACAAGTGAGTGTGTTAAAACCACAGACTGCACATTTCTATACACATTTGATGGTTACAGCACTTCGTAACAGGTGACCCTGACAACTTCACATTAACCTGGTAGCACTGTGTGCATCGGTCTGTGCTATGATAACGCCTGTGTAGTTATGTATTGCCCGGATTGGAGTGAAACGGATGGAGCTAAGCAGGTAGCTGCCGTCTGAGGAGAAGAGAAAAGCAGTAAGAAAAAGCAGAAAGAGGCACCAGAGCAACAGTAGGAACAATCACCATTCTTCTCCTCTGCTTAAGCCTCTTTCATATTGTGACACACAGAGGAATTATAGCGCAGGGACTAGGTCAGCCACTTATCCATCTCATCCAACACAGCAACAAGCCGCAGCTCCACAGCAATTACTACTTGGCTGGAACCGCTGCCAGAACACGTTCACATCTCTGGTGCTGATGCAGACATAAGCACGATAATAATGCTGTGGTGCACAGCACGTGAAAACATCCATGACGAAATAGAGGGTATTTGTTTATTTTCATCTGAAGAGTATGAAGAGTTATATGCTCAAAATTTGGGGATAACAGTCACTACAAATACAGACAAAAAGCAGCAAAATAAAGAAAAGAAAAAAACTGAGTCGTTCGCCTGAGGTTAAACCTGACTGCTCAGTTTCTGCGGTGAAATGTCCCAGTCAGCCAAATTTGGTTGGATTTATATATTTCACACTCACTTGTTAATTAAACCTATCCTCATATGCCTGTGACAACACAAAGCAGTGAAACGTGATTAGATGCTGGAACAAAAGACAGGCTTTGGAAACGTTTTTGCGTAAAATGGCATTAGGCTGGGTCTCATTTTGCACCAGTTAGATGGCGTACATAATCAGGATTAACTTTAGCACGAGGGGAGAGGGAAGCAGCGACACAGAGTGAGAAATGGGGGTCATGAGGAGAGAGGATTCACCCTCAAAGTCACTCGTTTAGTTGGCAGAGAGTCAAACTAGTGTAGTTATTGCCATATAATGAATATATGGAAAGTAAGGTTTCTATGGGAACGGTGCTTTAGTGTGCACATAAGTGTTACCCTTGTGTAAACATGCAGGCAAAAAGAAACATCCAAAATGTAATGCATGTTTTATATGTTGTGCCATTTTTGTTGAATTTTCTGCTGAAGACAAAGGACACATGAGCCACCATAAATTCCACTTGTGACAGAAAATGTTGGATATAAGCATTATATGAGCTCAGTTATCTTCATTGTAAAGATTTTCTGATTGTTTACAGTTCAGCTTATAAACATAAATTTTTTTTGTATAAATACAATTTCCATTTCCCTGCTAATAACAACGGGGAGGTTTGGGAGACTTTGATAATCGAGGGAAAAGGGTCAGTCTGCTGTTTTTGTTTCTGCCTTCATGTTGCGAAGGACAGACGGGATTTCTTCACGCTCTCACACTTTGGTATCTGCTGTAAAGTGAGAATGCATTCAAGCTGACCAGGGTTTAAATAACTTCTTTGTGTAGTGAAATGTAACCGCTTTCAGCAAAGCAAAGTGAGTTATTTAAAAAACACCATTATCCTAAGCTCAATTATTAATATCACAGGTACACGAGAGATACAAGATACTGTGAGGTGTTCATTTTTGTGGCACGACACCCCACTCAGGATGTAAGATGTGCATCACTGTTAGGCACACCTCCCTACCCAGAGTGCCTGCCCCCCTTTCCCATCATAGTTGGAGTAAAGGCAACGAATGAACACCATGATAACAGATTTATCCTATGTGTTGCTAGGCAACCTATCTAGCAGGCATGGAGTAACGGGGCCTGTATACTGTGGCAATGACGGCCAATTATCAGCTCCCTATCTTGTAGAGAAAGCTCAGTCCACTTTTTACGCGGCACGCTGCAGTGCATTTGTACAATGTTTACTGATGCTTGGTGTTCACTGGATGTGTGGTGAGTGTAAATCTCACTTTTTGAAAGCCTCATCACCAACATTCACCAACAGGATCCATAACACCGAATCGGTCCTTTAAGCATCCCTCATACCTCGGTGCGTGAGAGCAGAGTGGGCCGGTGTTTCATTACACGGACTCTCTGCAGCGCATTAATTGTTGATATGTGTTTTGTCATAAACAGCTGGTGTTCTGTAACTGTAAATTGCAGTTGCAGAAACTCTACTACATATATTACAGCTCCCTCTGTTGTCCTCTTTAAGCATTGCACTTTGGAACTGCAGGCTTTTGTTGCTCAGTAAAGCTGCTGCTGTGGATGGAGCTCCCTGATACTATTCTGCTTGGACAGAGCTTGGTTATACACAAATTTTACAGTTGACATGATAATCTAAAAAAATATTATATGTACATATATACTGGGTTATTTATAGGGACAGATGACTATGAAACAGACTGATGACCAGGATGACTTTTGACATTGCCGTTACAAACATTTATCGTTTGAACTCAGTCAAAACTTGAGCAGCTGAAGCATTATTCTGTCACAGCAAGGATCTGGTAATCTGATTTATGATCTACATCATAAAGTAAACATTCATACATAATTAAATTACACTTAAAGTGGAATTTTAAATAGCTGTTTATTTTTTATTTCAAAATGTTCCTCGAGTTTTCAATGAATATAACATTGAACAGAAATCAGAAGTGTGGTGAATGATAACTGAATTGGTGTGTTCCAGTGGCACACTGGGTAACCTAATGCTGACAGCACTTGAAGTTCGGTTTTTCAGTTACGTTAGCGCAGCTTAAAATTTGCTTAGTCACGTGAACATGTCTTATTGTTTTAAGAAACGAGGGATGGAGGCTATTCCATGTGACGTTTTTGATAACTTTAATATTTTATTTGATACAAACAAGAAGAAAAAAAAAAAGAGTATTTGTTTAGCTGACCCTAAACTTTAAATTTAATATATCTTTCCGATATAGCTACTCGCCTGCTACACAGTGAACACAGGAAAAACTAAAATGCTGTGAAATGTAATTTCTTTCTTTTAAATAAAACTGAGACATTACAATACAGAAAGGGTAGGTCTTTAATTCTTACATAAATATATCACAGAGAGATCTTGCACTAATATTTAATCAGTAACAAGCCCATTTCTTTACATCTTAAAGTGCAGTGCAGTACAAACCAAATGTAACTTTTTATTAGCACTGATGCATCCTGGGATGTTTAGATTTGGAACAATAAAGTTTCAAACAATAAACCCCACTGAATCACAGAGCCCTGAAAATTCCTGCTGCACTGCGACGTCAGTGCCTTGCAGACCTCAGTTTTGCATGATTCAGAGTTCAGGATAATCCTTACATATCTTGTACTGGGTCTTGTACAGCCTCTCAGTTTATCATTTGTCTCAAGCAAGCTGCTGTTCTAGCTGCTCTCCGGATCTAGTCTACTTAGCAGACTAGCAAGGGAGAAGGCCCTGTCCTTTCTGATTTGATGTCCCTCATGATCCAGGTGGTAGAAATATGATTCATGTCACTAAAGCACACTGGGTAGCTGATCCGGCTATGCTGTGTTTTAGTGGAAGAAAATGAAAACATGCTATTGCTCCATGTCGTTATCATTCTGGAGCGTTTTCATTGCTAGTCCCCACAGAGTTACACTGGAGATAAACTGGCCTTCACTGGACCTATAGGGCCTACTTGGCCCTGTGAGGGAACTGGAGTAATTGTCTGTAGGAGGCAGGTAGGGCCTCCCCGCTGGGCCTCTTTCCATTGGCATGTTCCCGTTCTCGACATACGGACCATATGGTGCTTCCTGCGATACGTGGGGTTTGGCCAGCTTCGTACGATCTGTGGCAGATAGGATTGCAGTTCTTTCCTGGTGGCCGGATGAAAGGAGGTGATGGGGAACCAGGGAGCGCAGCTCTGGAAGCGGGGTAGATGCTGGGCTCAGTTGAATAGTGGGAGGTGAAGTCTCTATATGTGGTGTTGCTTGTGGCGGTGAAGGAGCCGGAGCTGAAGATTTCTCTAACTCTGTGTGGGGCATCATAGCAGAGAAATGCTGCTCACTGGCAGCAGCAGGTTTACTGTGGCTGACAGCTTTGGGTAATGACGTGCCTCCATCTGCGCTATGTGTCTGCTCAGAGTTGACAGTGACCTGACTCTCAACTGGAAGCCCCTTGCAGTGCATGTTGCTATGTCTTCTCAACATGGCAGACCGGGTAAAGCTCTTTCCACAGGTATTGCAGATGTAAGGTTTCTCACCAGTGTGTGACCGTATGTGACGCTGTAGGTCTCCTGAGCCAATGAAACACTTCCCTGCATTAATTCATAAGAAATCTCAAATGAATAACACTGTGTGCACATCATCTTTAAACAATCATACCCTGGGGAAAAAAATGCTGTCATAGAAAAACAAGTTTTAAGAGCCTTAAAGAGTGAGTTTGCAATATGCAGGTAAAAGAAACGCCATTTACGCTTTTGCCTTTCCATTGCATTCTAAGACCAGCTGGACTTGTCAGCTAATGTAATAATATAGCAACAACTTTGGTTGTTGTGTCGATTCCTAGTGTGTCAGTGTTATAAAACATGGCTCTATAAGACTAAAACAATGTCAGTGAAGGGAACAGAGACAGCTGCTGTTTTGGTGTTGGGTCTACCTTTTTGGCAGAATTGGTAATTACCTCCACCAAGGAGCCTATGTTATGTTATGCATTAAAATTTGGCTTACATCCACCAAGGTCTTTAAGGTCAACTGAATCATTTGTTGGTTGAAAATGGATAAAAAGCCTTATAACTAGTTTGGTGGGTATTGTCAGCATATAGAAAGAACCATAACAGTATTGAAAATATCATATCACAGCTGACCTCTCCTTTAAGGTCAACAGATTAATCTAAGTCAAAGGTCAAAGTGATAATAAGGCTATGTAGAGCTATTTAAAACTATGTTTCTTACAGCCATTGTTTGTATTGGTGATATTACAAAAATCATACTGGTAAATGGGGATTCTAAATATCACATTAAAGTTTGCATCCAAATATCATGTCAAATTAGACCTCTAATCTCACGTTCACATATCACATCTACCTTTCTTTCACGTTGACCCTAAAATGTGTTGATTTAACTGCACTAAAAGTACTTAAAGTGCATTTAAAAAGTATACAAAGAGAAGCGGTTGAATATTCTTTTTCTTTTTTGTGCATTTTGCTGTTTTTTATTTTCAAAAATGGGAACTATTTAACCAAGCAGTGTCGAGCCCCACCTAGCAGTTTGGCTGCTAGGAAGTTTCTAGTCAATTTTTTTTTATTCCAACTTGAGAAAAACCCTGAAAGAAGTCACTGTAGTTAGACCTTATACCAGAAATACACTATGAGAGTAAAAATTCACCTAATACCACGTTGATGGATGTTTAACATGAGAAAAATGTATGCTGTAATTTCACGTGTATAAAACACTTAAATTATTAAAACTGGAGCACATCTTTTCTGTCAGGCACACAGAAGACAGAAAAACACACATCTGACAAGCTTTCCATTTAAACACAGCATTGAGGATTGAATTTCATAGCAGTTCATTACTTATGTTAAAAAAAAATAGCAAATACCATTTTACAGTGATGCTAATATCGAGCTATTTGTGTATAAGTGTAAACCCTGACAAACAATACAGCTCTAAACCCTCCACAGTGATCTAAAACAAATGTTATGGATTAAATTTGATGTTACTAAAATATTGCTGAGAGTTCTGTTAAATAACTGTCCCTCTTTTAGTCTCTTAAAATATTTTTTTAAAAAAAGCTTGTGACTAATACATTATAACTTACCACAGGTGGCGCAGCTATGAGGTTTTTCCCCAGCATGCCGGGCCTTGTGCTTCAGAAGCTTTCTGTGCGTGTTGAAGGACTTTCCGCACTGGTCACAGGTGAACGTCTTGTCTGTCGCGTGAGTCCTTTTGTGCTCCTTTAGATTGCTCAAGTTGTTAAATCCTGAACAATAAACACGGAACAAGACAAAAGCTCTCAATAAAAGCAGCTCAAGCTACTATTAAACATTAGCAGGAGCTCATTTTAGCAATAAAGCGTTACAAATTCCCAGATTGTTGTATTATCAAGTGACTGACGGAGATTATTGCTTGTGCTGAGAGATGCCACAAACCTCGGCCACATATGTCACACAGATGTGGCTTCTCTCCTGTGTGCACCACTTTGTGACGTTGGACATCCCCTGATGCAGTAAAGCTGGAAAACACAGATGAATAACAAAATACAGTAAAGAAATCATCAGTTTTGATATCTATATATCTATATATGGTAAGTGGAAAATATCATATCAAGTATTTATTTGATATTATAGCATATTATGTGCTACGCAAGAATTATGTAATCTATTTTCTTTCACTTAGTTAATTACTCACACCAATTCTTCATTAGTATGTTATTATGCAACTACAATTATTTAAGTGCGCAGCTGAACAACTGATAGAATAATATTAACAGGTCTGGGAAAACTTTGGAAGCACTTTTTGTCTTAGTAAAGGCAGACAACAGTTAAAGCCCGAAAATGCTTAAAGAAGGGACAGGGAGATGGCAAAAGAAGACAAAAGTAAATCAATCCAATTTACTTTACCTTTTCCCACAGAGCTCACAGATGTATGGTTTCTCCCCAGAATGACGCCGCAAATGTGTCTGTAAATTTCCAGCCTGTAAGACAAAATCAGTCAGACATCTGAGCTTAATCTGAACATCTAAGAATAACTATTAAACTAGAAGAGCACAAAAGAAAAAATACCTGTGAGAAGTTTCTTCCACAAACGTTGCACTGAAAGGGCTTCTCACCTACAATAGAACAGATCGGTTTATGTCTAAGAGCATTATAATTAATCCCTGTGATTCAACCTTAAATGTGTGATTCTAGAGTTGTTAAACCAGGAAATACCGGTATGCGAGCGCTTGTGCAGCTCCAGGTTGCTCGGGTGTTTGAAGATCTTCCCACACACCTCACAGCAGTACTGCTTGTGTCCTGATTGCTGAGCTGGCTCCGGCACAGGCTTTAGATTTTGCTCCTCTTCATTCACGGGTGGAGGACTGGGAAGCTGTGCATCTGCAGCTGTGTCAGCAACGTCATCTCTGGCTGGAGCGCTATCTTCTACAGGAGCTTCTGGTGCTTGAACCTGGACCACCGACTCTCCTTGAAGGTTCTCCTTTGAACAGCTAAGGACAGGTTCAATAACTGATTCAGTGCACATCTCCTCCAAAGCCTTCTGAGACCGAAGATAGTTATATTTCTTCAGGTAGACGGCCTTCTTTGGGCGCACTGGCTTGTTCATTGAGGAGTCTGGATTAGGAATGTTTAGATTATCTGAGGGTGTGAGAGAAGAGACAGGGTTCCTGTCCACAGTCACTGATGTGGAAGATTGATTAGGCTGAACTGTGTTTCCTGAGTTCACAGGGGTGCTGTTGCCTACCTGGCTTATCCCAAGTTGACACTGCTGCTCTTCCACCACTGAAGGGCCTGGGCCCTGGTTTGAATTTGCACTATTGCTCTGTATTGCACTTTGTTTAAAATACTGCTTACTATAGAAGTTGCGGAGCTTGTACCCATGAACTAGCTGCTTTTCTGCTGGTGCCTGAGAGCTGCTACCCATTTCACAGTGTGAGCTGCTGTTAGGCACAGAAATTGGCATCCTTCTGGTGTGGTCCATGTCACTGCTGAACCCAGGCCTCTGGGATTCAGAGGGACAGGGCAGGTCAACATCGTTAGGAAGACTGCTTCCAAGCAGGCAGTCATGCTCTGAACCCAACATGCCTGAGAGAGAAAACGAAGGCATTTCTACTGGCGGGGGACAGGGCTTGAGGAAAGCATTGCACATGCTCTGCACATTCGGAACCTGCAAACACTGTGCGATATCTAGGAGTGCTTGCACATTATCTTGGTTAATGTCAAGATGGGAGGTATACATGTAGTCCAATATCTGGCCAATGCCACTGACATCCTGGATAACCAGGTTGAACACGTCATTCTTCTGACTGGGGGAATTTTGGAACAAGGACCTGAAAAGATCAGAGTAATACTTAATGCATCTGGAAACCTTGAAGCAACTCGGTATGATTAACGTTTATTACGAAAGAGATAATGGCACCTGAAATAGGAGCTGAAGGCGGCCAGGACGTTTTTGTGGGCTTTGAAGCACACACCTTTGACCACCAGCATGCAGTCACAGAGCAGACCCTGAATCCTCTGCTCCTGAAGCTGCTGGAGGAGGTAGGAGCTGTGGCTGGACAAGCTGTCCATGGTTACTCAGCGGCTCCACCACTCACCTCCAAAGTCTTCATCAAAAAACGAGCTAAGGGGACACAAGTTAAAAAAAACAACAACGAGTGATTAGCCAGAGTTTTTATTTCTTTTATTTCTCCTGCCAGCGAGCCAGCAAGCGCTAACAGCAGTTTTGAAGAGACCGTATTGACATACGGGATTCAACAGCCGCGCAGAATCCAGTGCGCCTCTGCAGCAAGACCACCCATGCAAAAATTGGACACAAACTGCTAAGCTTAGCTACAAAGCTACGCTAGCCGCCCATGTTATTAAGCGGTGTGAATCAATTTAGCACAAAATCCCGAATGAATTACATTTACAACCGAGAACTGCTCCTCGGTGCTGTGACTTATATATTATCTTAGGCCATAAAGATGGGGGTCAAACTTACATTAAAGGATTCCAACTTTTATTTGGATGATAGGTCACTTTTGGACAGGCATAACAGTACGTCACTTCCTGGTGTAGCTTGAATTTCGAGTTGCTTAAACGCTAATAAATACCGTTAACCATTATACAGATATACAGTGTTAAATAATGTAACGGGTAAAGTCACTGTAAGGAGAGGACATGCTAAAAGTAACCACGTGGTTCATACTTATAAAAAAAACTTTACTTGAGGATCGTTTCTACCCTGCTCGGAACTTTTCTTTGGTTGCATTTGCACAGGGAAGACTAATAATGTAGCGACCAAACGGTCCGGTGTGGTACCCTAACGTGTGTTTGGAAAAGTTTGGAATAGAACGAAGCTGCTGAGCGTTTGCGCTCAAATGCGATTTTAGGGCAGGGGTTTTAATCCGTCGGCTCACACGGATGCGTTTTGACCTCCACTGTTCCCAGGAGAGGGTTTGTTTTTGTAGTGTTTTACAGTTTTAGGGGACCAGGGTCTGCCGCTGTTCTTTGGCTAACATTAGCTCGTATCAGCGCTGTCACTTGCGTCCAGCTTTCGCCTGAGAGTTTAACCGACTCTTTATAGGTCGGTGCCGCAGAGTGTAGGCCGGTTCAGTTGTCACCGTTATCGCTGCACTCTAGCCAAACAGGAGAGTCTTTGAATATGGTGTTCTTCACCTGCAACGCGTGTGGGGAGTCCCTGAAAAAAGCTCAGGTTGATAAACATGTAAACATCTGCCGGGGGTGCCAGGTCCTGTCCTGCATCGACTGTGGGAAAGACTTCTGGTAATTAAGGACTGTTTACTGCTAGCCCAGGCTAACAGGCGCTAGATCAGCCTCGGTGCTAACGATTTGTGTGTGTGTGTGTGTGTGTGTGTGTGTGTACGTACTAGGGGCGATGACTACAAAACCCACATTAAATGCATCAGTGAAGATCAGAAGTATGGAGGCAAAGGCTACGAGGCGAAAACAAACAAAGGAGATGTGAAACAGCAGCAGTGGCTCCAGGTAAGATTTAGGGAAGAAAAAGAAAAACTCTGCTAAGCTTTTGGATCACTTAGGAAAGCCAACTGTTCTACCTTTATGTCCTTTTACTGAAGAAAGTCTACGAAGCCATGAACAAACCTGGAGTCAGTGCAAAGCTAAGAGATGTACTCCAGCAAGTCAGTACTTACGATAACGTACCGAGAAAGAAGACCAAGTTTCAGGTTAGTATTCCTTAAAACTGTACAAACTAATCAGTGTTCATGTTAATGTTGATTCATTTTCACGTTTTTCTATTCTCATCAGAACTGGATGAAAAATAGTCTTAAAATACCAAACACCAGTCTACAGGAGGAAGTGTGGAATATACTTGGTGCAGCTGATAACGTAAGTTAGGCTTGTTATTTCTCATGTTTTTTCCGGGGGGGGTGGTGTCTGTGAATGTGTGCTTATTAAATTTGAATGTTACCAGGAAATGAGTGGAAGCAAATTGCTCCTTCTAACATCAAGTATGCCATAAAAATAAAGAGTCTAACATGTTTACAATAGCTGTGGTGATTGTCATTAACCTGCCCATTATCTGACAGGCTTCAGAGCCCCCACAGCCAGCTCAGCAGACAGCAGCTGAAATCAAAGTGCACACTAATGGAAAAGAAGACCTGAATGGCCACCCAAGTGACGAGGAGGAGAAGAAGAAGAAGAAAAAACTAAACAAACAGGAACGCAAAGAGGCCCGACAGCAGAAGAATGGGAAAGCTACAAAAGGTTCTGAAAATACAGTCCCACAAGAGCCGGAGGAAGAAATGGTGGGCAAAAAGAAAAAGGACAGAAAGAGAAAACGGGTCTCTGAAGAACCCAGGGATGATGAGAACAGCCATGGCACTGAAAATGAGACATCGAGCAAGAAAACAAAGGGTGAGTCAAGATTTCTCAAATGCTAGACATTATCTGTTACTGTCATGGTTAGACTGAGTTTAGGTATTCTTTGACACTCAAGCATAGATTGAGCGCGTGTTTACATCAGCAGCTTTGTGAAGTCTGGTCAGATTTATCTTAATTTTTGTATTTTCTTTTTCTAAAGTGTGTGTGTATTTCAACATTTATTAGATAACTCTGTTATCATCATTTTCCAGTTGATGAAGAAACAGAGGATGCTGATGATCAAGAGGAGACTGAGGATCGAGATGTTACTAAAGGTACTGTGGAGCTAGCAATGACTGAGATTGCTCTGCTTTATTAAATGATTAGTCAGTGATTAGGCAGCAGAGGTCAGTGTTGCCTCTTTTGTTCAGAGTGAGAAAGTGACCCTTGGTGATTAGTGTCTGTACTGAAAGTTGATTTCTGTTTCTCATCAGGCAAATTTAACTGGAAGGGGAACATCAAGGCAGTACTGAGAGAGTCACCTGACCAGGAAATGTCAGTGAAGAAACTCAGAAAGAAGGTGAGCCATGAAGTATTTTCATTGGTATATGAAATGAGGATGTAGTTGTTTATTTGTATATCAAACTCTTAAAGTTTCAAAGGTCGATAATCTTTTATTTAACACTAAAGTAAAAGCTTGCTCATGTTTTTCAGGTTCTGGCCGCCTACTATTCCTACACCAGTGATAGGAATTTTAAGAAGGAGGAAGAAGTGCTAGCACTTTTCAACAAGAAAATCAACAAAAATCCAAAGCTTAGAGTTTTGAAAGATAGGGTTAGACTTGTAAAGTAGACTCCTTCATCTCCTCCTTTTGACGTATTGCATAGATTTTTAAAATTTCAAAGCCATCGTTGTCTTATTGTTGTCTGTCATCTTACATTGGACTTTTTTTTTTAAATACAGTTGACATGATGTTGAAGATAAAACATTTTTACCACTGATTTAAGTGTCTGGTTCCTGTTTGACTTCCAAAAATTTGTACTGTTTAATGTATGACAATTGTGATAGATGGCTGCTCTGTTACGCATTCCAAGCTCACGGTAAGGCTGGGAAATGGCACCTTATCTGTGGGATTGGATGTTAGAGTGGGGGAAGGGTAACGGGAGAGGTGCACCTGAGGTGAATTAGACTCTCACACGGGACGAAGTTAATGCACATTCCTCGGCACCCCGAACGGGGTTCACTTGGCCAGGGACACAGAAGCCCCATAGAAGCAAGACGCTTAGTGTCAGCCTCAGGTGAAGTTTTAATGCTGTCTGATTTTGCACGACTAGAATGAGCAGTCTCTTTACCCTGTACGCACACGCAGGCACACAGACGCACACACAAACAGGAGGAAATCTGCCCAGCTTTATGAAGCTCAGCTAATCCCAGCAGGTTTAACACTGATGCTCATTCATCACACTGCTTACCTTGTAATTGTATATTACATACTTTGGGCTTTAGTCAAGCTGTAACTGAAGTTTGGTAGTATTAAAATGATGTTTTCTAGTCCACCTGGGCTCAGCAGAGCTTAATTCTGTTGATTTAATCCAGACCCCCCAGAATACTGAAACTACATCTTCACTGCAAAACAAATGCATTCATTCTAGTCTTAATCTGCTGTATATGATTGATAACATGCTGTTGATATCAAAGTGAAATTATGAAACATGTAACATACAGCTCTGTGTAAATATTGTGCTTTATATTTTTCTTCCAAAGAGCCAGACTTTCTCATAATTTGTTTTTTAAAGTGCTCTTGAGCAATAGCTCTCTCTTAGTTTTTCTTTGGGCATTCACTGCATTTCACTTATTTTCAGTCTAGTCTGTATAGCTCTCCATTTTCTTTCACTGATGTATGAATTATTCAAGCACAGAAAAGGTACGTAATTCAAGGAATCGGCCAATGTTGGTTTTTCTAAACTTAAAAAGAACCGATTTTTAAATTGTATCTTTGGGGACTTTGTAATCAGCAGCCTTTCAAAAAAAACCCCCCACATAATCCTTTCCTATTTGGAATCTACAAAACACAGAGGATAACAGGGTTTCAAAGACAAAATAACATTTTTGCATGAATAATTTGATTCCAAAAAAGCTATTAGTTAAATTTGGCATAGATTGTCATGGTGTGCAGTGTGTCTGAAAGATTTTAATATGCTGAATATACTGGAATAGAAAAGAAAATGGCATCTGTTGCAGATGTGAAATTCATCCTTAAGAATTAGAACCCCCCCCCCCCCCCCAAAACCTTTTCATC
>VUQG01029924.1:0-30708 GCA_015106755.1 Etia nguti | reverse complement strand
GGAATAGCCCAGAAAGTGAAAAAAAGGAGTAGAAGAGAATATTAAAGGAGGAAGAATCAATAGATTCATTTCCTGGTGCTGACTGAGGTTGATCTCTCTCTGGACCCATAATCCTTCGAGTGCATGAGTGTTTGAGTTTGTGTGTGCATGTGTGAGAAAGAGAGAGAGACAGTAAGTGAAAGAGGTGAAGGAGAAAGCTGGTCAGGTTATTCCTGCCCCGGGGCAGAGCTGAAAAGGAGGGGGGAGCATTGTAAAAATACAACTTCCTCTCCCCTCCTCCTCCTCCCTTCTGCATTGCCTTGCCCACTGTCAAATGTAGATCTGTGGGACGTACTGAAAAACTACGTGGAGAAAAGAGAGATGAAAAATAAATGAGATAAAACAGGTCAGAAGAGGAGGAGACAGAGCAGGAAGCCAGCATAGTTAACACAATGATTTGATCGTACCCTGAAACCAGCTTTCAGCTCTGTCCATCTGTAATCCAGCTTTCCTCTTCCCTTTCATCCTTCACTCTCCCACTTTGGCTGCACTGCTTCTTAAATCTTCTTAGTTTTCTTAATATTCACAATCAAGGCAAATTATTGGCAATTTTGTTTTCAGAGGAACAAAAAGAGGTCATTTGAGCGGACTGCCTAACAGCGGCACTCCAGGAGCCAGAATGAGACACCTCAACTTAAGTGCTATTTGAACAGGACTAGCATTTTGGACGTCTTGCTATTAGTAAAACGTGCTGTGGTCATCACTGATCAGAATCTTGTGCGAATCTGTCATGCCCATAATTTTCAAAAGCAAAACTTCCACTACTAATTAACATAGTTTGTCCAGATCAGTGTCCACAGACATCAATCCCAAATCTCCGATCCAAATTAAAGGCTTCTTTTGATTGTAAATACCAGACTGTATATAATAGAGGGAAGCGCCCACCGTGGTTTCATCCATTGCATCTCAGCTCTGCCTTTAAAGATATCAAGGTCACATTCTGGCTGCCACTTAACTGCTTACATGGCAGCCAATCAGAAGTGACCACATTTTGACAGGAGGACGGAGTGATTATCGATAGAGATCAAAGTATTTTCACACCCAAGGATTCCCTTTGTTGTAAGTGGATTCCTCTGCTCCATGATGATGATCAGGGAAACATCTCATTTCAGTTTTGCCCTCTTTGTGTGCTTTTATAGTTGTATTTTATGCAGAATTATATTCCTGTGCATAAACTTTGTAATATTTAGTCTTGATCGCACTTTTTTGTGTATCTTTTCCTTCTTCTTTTATTGCAGTGTGGGCTGAAGTCAGGTATGTTCCCTCATGTTACTACTATGCTGCTGTAGCTCAGAGTTAAACTGGTTTACCAAAGAAGACGACGGCCTGTGTTCCACTGAGAGTTGCTCGATGTAAAAAAAAAAAAATAAAATAAAAAATCTGGTGAACTTTTTACCATCCTTTTAAAAGCGTAGAAATGAAAAATTGGAAAAGCTGAGGGGTGCAGCACCATTTCTGTAATGCATAATTTGTTCGGGTGAACTGTGCTCCCTGTGGCATGGGCAGCAGTGATAACTGCAATGATGGTCACTGAATTTTACTGAACTTCTACATTTTTCATTGGGCCATTTGTCATGCCATTATGATAGGGCAGCAGAAGCCTAAAGGGAACAGCTGGCGGCTTTGGAAGGGCAGATCAGTGGCTGGGAAAATCAATGACTAACCCCTCCTTTCTTCCACCATCGCTCGACAACTTCCACGATGAACTCCAGAGCTGCTGCTCCGCAACTGGCTGACTGGAGTTAATGCTGTTCAGCAATTTTGGGCAGCTCCCAAATGTGAATATGAAGCAGGCCAGTGAACGACAGCAGGCACGCTCCCACTGACTTTCCATAGAAAGATAAAGGTTAGAAAAAGGCTACGCACAATTAGGGTAAGCCCTTTGTTGGAAGGCTGACTGCATAGAGACTTTTGGAGTATGAGGGCAGTTTTTAATGAGTGCTCAGAAAAGGTAGGTAGAGGTGTCCTTGAATCAGATTTGACAGCTTTGAGAAAATAGGAAAAAAAGTAGAATGTAACTAGAGGCAGAGAGATGAAAGTCGGCAGTGCAGGTATTCTTATTGCAGGTGTGCAGGAATCAATACTTTTGCTGATGCTGCAGTTCTTATTTGCGGTCCACACCATAAACTGAAGAAAATGTCTCGTGTTAGCTGACGACTTGTCATAGTTGTGGCCATGATGCCAGTGCATTCCTTCCTGGCTGCTCTGCCTCTGTCAGTTCAGTTCAGTCTGCAGAGGAGGAGCAAAGAGCTCTGCACTGTAGTCGTTCTGAGACACTTTTAGGCTTTTTTTTATGCAACTCACAGTGGTAGAAATGAGACATGTTAGTCAGGCTGCCAATCTTGAGGCGTGCTTTTTCAAATATGCTGTGAAGCTACGAGTCAATGAAGAATGTCACTCATCGAGGTAAAAGGATCAACGATGAAAGCGTGATATGATTTATTAGTGTCTTTACTGAGGCTTACACATCTATAGTAGCCAGATTATAAAAGAAAAGGAAAGGTTTCAGGAGGAGGTCTGGCTCATGTTACACATCGTAAGACACAACTAGTTATAAGATAGAACTGGTTAGGGTTAAGGATGAGACGAGCCCAAGTTAAGGGGAAGTTCACTCACATTACTTCCTTTAAGGCAAAACAGTTCACAGAAATAAGACTTTTAAGCAGATAGGTGGAGCTAACTGCTAATTCTGTAAACTCTGTACTGTTTTCTTTATTTGTGCTGTGTAAGGCTCATCTCTTTAGCACATGCTATCATAAAAGATTTTGGTTCTGCACTCTGTCTGCTCGGGCGTCCTGCTCGTCACATTATTTGTTCCCTTCAGACTACTGAACAGATCTGTTTAACATAGCTTTCCATGTTCGAATCCAAAAAGAAAGACTCATTCATTTATTTCTAATGTGTTTAACCACCTAACCACAATTTTCTGTGCTACAGCGACAGTGGATGTGTTTTCTGTTGGATCAAAGAGCTACCATTTACCAAGGCCAGTCGGGGTGAGGGATAAGTGAAGGTTCCATGCTTGTAGGCAGGTTTGGTCAAGAAACCACTTTGGTAGGATGATGTGTGGTTTTCTAAATTAAAAGCATTGTGTTTAAAGCCTCTAATCATTGATGAACGATGAAAATTATGTATCTAAATTAACACACACGTTATGCATGCACAGTAACTTGCATTCTGGTAATAGATTCAGCATTTTTATTGCTGCTTTAGTTGTGCATTCATCATTTGCTCCTATTTTTACATTAATTCTATAACTGACTCATTGGTGTTCAGCCAATAAGAGCTTGTGAGTGACAGCGATTACAACAACAGATCTGAAGTGCTGCAGAGCACAGTAAGTGCTGCTGTGTGAGATGATGAACAGCAGTTGAAGCTGCTCTGACTGGCGGTCTCTGTAAAGACTGAAGCCAGACTGCAGAGGCAGGCCAGAAAGGGCAGAGTGGGCGTCATAAGTCTCTCCTATTACAGTGCACAGAGTGGAGAGGCCAATAACTCTGCTGGAGAGCTCCAGTTGAGTTATAAAATGTTTTGCACATAAAGTCAAAAGTATAAGTACTGCCACTGTAAGGTGAAATTGGTGGTTATACTTCAGTCATGGACTCTAAAAGAGATCAGAAAAACACAAGGGAACACTAACTTCATATTTCATTGTAAAATTAATCAGATTATTTCATTGTGGCTGTGCATATATCTGTTGTATTGGGGTGTAAATGAAACAGAAAAAATACCTACTTGGTATCCATCCCATGATGCACCTGTTATGGCGATAGTGAGACAGATTTGTGCACCTAAACCCAATGAAACAACTCGATAAAGTAAACGTAAAAAAGCAGAAAAAAGTACCAAGTAAGTGAAACAGGAAACACATTTACAGTCTGCCTGCTTATTTCTGCTTCAAAACAACATTATATGTGAACATTATCTAGTAATAAGGTTACAGTTGGTTTCACACATCAATTGTTTACCAGTTAGTAAAGTTTAGTAGGCTTATTATTTGTTAACAGTATATAACTATAATCCAAAAGTTCAAAACAACTATAAAATTACTATTTATTAATGACAGTTTGTTTGTGAAGTTTGTGAGGGCAAAATGAAGATTTGACTCATAAGGGAATATCTTAACAAAGCACATTCATAATTCATATTCATGGAATATGTGTAAATTTAGATTCAGTACCCTCACATTATAACATTTTTAGGCATGTTATAATGTATCTGTAACGTTACATTATAACATGTATAATGTTTTTAGATATAATGTATCTAAACACATGATTTTGTGATAGTAAATGATTATTTGGTTGCTTTAAAAACTCTTAGTGTTAAAACTGAACAGAGTAAGTTCTTCAGTTCTTTACACCCTCTTGCATGTAAATTTGCTGCCAGCTCCACTCAACATCTGCAGGGTCTGAATGCCGAGCTCAAGAGAAAAACAACAGTTGGCCTAAAAGCAGGAGAGCAATTTTCTTTTACTTCCCTGCTAAGATTTTCCCCAACGAGCCAGAGAATCAAATTGTTGACCTTTAAAACACAAGAAGGCTGCATCTCTGTGCCTTCAGGCTGCCACAGCAGAGGGAACGTTGAGAGCGGAGAGGGGCCCAGCTGTACCTGCTATAAATACTAGAAACTCAGAAAATACACAGAAAACGAATACCACCTGTCTACAGCGCACTGCTACAGACAACTCGATCAAAAAAAGGCGCTAATGAACTAATTGACTCTAATGATTCTTTGCTTTTGTGTCGCTAACAGTGAAGTCAGGCACGATGTCATGCTGAACAGTCCCTTCTTTCTTCCCTTTTTAGTTCATTAGACTCTTCTACTTCCAGCTGCTCCCTTAAGGGTTACCACTGCATATCATTTGCCTCCATCTCACCCTATCTCTAGCATCCTCCTCTATTAAATCAGCCCTCTACATGTCTTTTTCCAATACTTGCATAAATCTTCTTCGTGGTCTTCCTCTTTTACTCCTACCTGTTAGCTCCATATTCAGCATTCCTTGTCTAATATATCCTGGTTGACCGCAAGTATTAAAACTTATCACGACCTCTACAGCTTGTAGCTGTTCCCAGATATAATCCCACTGCTGCCTTATGCCCACCTGTCACTCCTACCTCACCATTGTCTCACTGTCCTCATACATGTACACACAATTCCCACAATTGTGACCTTTCCAACACTGTGTTAAGCAATCTAGTGAAAGAGTTTACTGCTCTCTTTCCTACATATACCTTCACAGGTATGTCATCTGTACCAACCACCTGCCCACCCTTTATCCTCTTCATACTTTCCCTCTCTTCCTCCTTCTTAGTTCTCTGCACTTCCTGATTAACTATCTTTCCTGCATCCATCATCTGCTCTTCCGTTTTCTTCATCCATCAGATTCTTTCCAGCTTGATATGGAACTATAAAAAATCCATCCGAGCTTTACTAAATCTAAATTTAAATCATTTGATATGTAGTTAATTGTGCTAAAGGTCTGAGTAAATATTTTTGCTTTCATATTACAAATTTTGCCAATATGTCTTTAAAAGACAAACAAAAAATAAAAACAAAATTTGAATCCTCAATACACAATTTCATGACCTAGTGGATGCTGTTGCACTGACTGATGTGCAGTCTATATTTATGACATCCACTAAGACATAATCTTATGTTCAGTTGATAAATACCACTCATGGATATATTAATAAAGGTGGTTATTGTACATTTAAGAATAAATAAAAGTTTAAAAAAATAAAGTTTAATGTTAACACAATCCACGACGTTTCTCTGACTATATTGTTTTTACAACTCAATACATTTACAGTCACAATAGCAATGGTTTTAGAGGTTACTGAGAAAGATATTAAATTAATTAATCAATTAATTAATTAATTACAGTTAAACAAAAAAGAGATTACAATGAGCACGTATTTTGAGGATAAGTCATTATTATATACTGCAGTCCTCTTGTGGGTGGAGATAAAAAGAAATCAATCTGTTTGAGTGGGCTGTGGCATCTTGTTTAGCCTGCTGACATCAACCTGCCTGGCTTTAACGTTCAGCTGTGAGCACAATGCTGTCCTGTTCATGGGGAAAATGATCACATCACCCCCACAGTTCAATCTGAAATTATGCGTTTGGATGCTAAAAGTGCTCTCTCCATTTGTAGGCTTGAAAATTGTCACATTCATGTCATTGCTGTCTGGTTAAAATGAGAATTAAGGCCGGGGCCACATTTCAAACTGTCATCTGTCACCCCTGGAAATGTTTCATAATGACCCTCAATTATGAATTCTGGATGATGTTGCTAGGTGACCACACTGGCTAAGCGGCTAATGGGATCAGCCGGTGGTCACTGAGAATTGTGGTCTTTAAGCCGGCCAACACTCAAAAGCCAAAAACTCACTAAGAAAACCACATCTGGTGATTAAGATTCCATCATCTAGGATGTGCTGCTTATTTGCCTTTTCCACAAAGTGTTATATAAAATCCATTACATAGATTAATTCATTACCTTTTCACTATTCATGTCTAGTTTACAATCTTGATGTTGTCATGTTTTGATAGTCTACATAATTTTGCTGTTCTTTCTCTATTTATATTTTCTTGAATGTTATATTATCAGCTCTTTTTTACACGTTGGGGTTTACAGCTCTGCTGGCTGCTGCAGCTTCCTGATTTCCCAGCAGGATGAGTCTGACTTCATCTTATCTTCCATTATCACTTTTTTCCCTTTTGTCTACACCTGTCTGATGACTGAATCATTCTGAGGAGCCACACTTCTCCATAAGGACCCTTGCGTGAATGTTTTTATTAGCAGTTGTTTGCCCTAGGATGGGGTTTTTTTTTCTGTCTACATTTGAATCCTCCAGGAAATGGATTAAGCACCAAATTAATACCACTTATTGTGACAATGTCATTACACCCTCCAACTAAAATGTTGGAGCTAAAGTGCTGAACTGATCTGATATCTGCTGCCTGAATCCAAATCAGTTTCTCAGTTTACTCCCTCTTTGTTTCTCACTGAGCCGCTCACTTCCCCACACCCTGAACAGCCTCCAACATGGCGGAGAACATGGTTATAACTGCCCACTTAGGGATGATGTGTGTTTTGAGCAGTCAGACAGAAGAGAAATCACTCTCACTTTCTGCCCTTATTTGCGGCTTGTAAGCACAAACACAAACATCAGAATGAAATGGTGAGAGTGCGCATACACACAATTACTTAACAAACTCATCTGTCTGTCAAATTACACATCAAAACATGAACAAAACAACATGTCATACATTCTCTTAGAAGAAATTTTAGCTACTACCACACAGAGACCGGCATATGCAGCGCTTCACACATGAGGTGCCAGTTTGCTAAGTTTAAAACATTAACAAAACAACTGAACTGAGGTCACAAGGTTTCCATGATGTCCAGTGACCGACCTGTAGCCCAAAAGGAGCTGATGATGTAGGGGCAGCACACACAAAGACTCCACTGGGGTTTCTACACTGGACTATTGTATTTCCAGTTCAAGGTATTTCAGCGCAAGGCAGTAATAAACTCAATAACACCCATCCATCCATGCACATACATGCACTCTCTTTTTCTTACCTGTATATGAGTATATCATCTGTGGAACTGTTGTACTGAATCTGGTACATGCGGACTCCTGGTATGTGGTTCTGTGGAGGCCATCTGATGGTGGCAGAGCTGGACGTCAGCTCTGACACACTGACCCTGTGCTGGTCAGAGCGGGCCTGGCCTCCGCTGATATTGGATTTGATGGACGTAGGGATGTCCGAAGGCCCCGGATCAGGGTCCAGTTTGGGGTCAAAGTGTGGAGAAGGGTTCACGACTAACTCGACAGGAGCAGTTGCCTCCCCGGCAGCATTGGACGCTATACAGGTGAACTTTCCAGAATCCTAGAAATCATTTAAAAAGATAAGAGAAAACCCAACATTTATCCAAATTATCAACCCCATAAATCCAAATTATAATGAAAATTATTTTTATAGTTATTTTGTTTTCACATAGTAATATAAGTTTTCTTTAATACATTAATCAAAATAGGTTGTTTTAGTAAAAGCTGTCTGATACATCTGTGTACCAAAATGCACATCATACAAATTTAAGATTTGTCTCTTTTTTTAACAGGCTTGACCAAAAATAGCTTGTTCAGTGACAATCTTGTATCAAACCAATTTTTCATGAGTTACTATTCTGCATAATGAAGGCACCAGAGCCAGTTACAGTTCCTGATGCAGCACTGATCTAACACATTTACAATATATCTTCCCATATCTATATTCCTTGAAAATGAAAGTGCTTCTCTACCTTGACGGAAGCCTTGAGAATGTCAAGGGAACCATTCTCATAGCAGATTGTTCTCGATGTGTTTCCAATCAACTTTCCATCTGGACTGACCCAGTGTGTTGAAGGCTCAGGGTCACCGATGGATTTGCATCGCAGGCTGACTTCCTGACCCTCCATTACAAACATCTTGGAGGTGTGGCGCGTTATCATTGGTGGCTCACAAACAAACTCCTCCTGTCAGGGGAGACGTGAACTCTCATTTATCCAAAAATGTAATCCTTAGATAGATACAGCTAAATAGGTAAACAACAGATGGAACAGGTGAAATATATCCAGTGGGATTATAGTGCATCTTTTCATGAAAAACAATACATTTTTTCTGCTTTTGCTAACACCAGCAGTGTATTCTTCCAACAGCAGAGTTGCAAAAGGAGTTTGGTTGTTTGCACATTAAGATTAAGAGATCTCAGAGTTTCTCAGCCCTTGCATTATTTAAAACCCACCCACTGGCACCTAAGCCTGTGTAAAGCCAACCAAAACCCTGGTGGAGTATTACTGCGAGGCCAAGGAGGGGCAGCCGAGGCTTATCGGGGCTTACTCATCATTCCTACTACTCAGCAAGTCTCCGAACCTTTTTCAGGGTCCTTGGGTCTTTTTTTACCAGCAGAGATGATTGCTGACCTGATGACCGCTGGGCTGGAGCGTCAAATAAACCACTAGGGCCTTTCAGTTCTGTATTACATTTTAACCCTCAATTGCTTCTGTGAATCTCAGGGTAAAAGACTGTGATTGAATTGGGTTGTTCCCCAGCGTGAGCATGTGAAAGTGTGAAAGTAGGAGAATGTGAAGTCAGGGCATTGAATGAAAACTAGTATGAATACTCATTCACTTGCCTTACAGTACTGGATGAACAAAATATCATGTTTGTTCCACTAAATTCCACTAGTACCAACTTCCCCCCGTTGTCTGAGAATATTTAAGCATCAGTCAAGAAACAGAGCAGATGGAAAGAGCAGCCGAGCTGATGCCAAAGCAGGAATTCCCTTGCTGACTGACTGCTAATGTCTGACCTTTGTTGGAAACTGTGGAGGGGTTTTTGTTCTTGCAATGGCAAGAGGCTATTAATTCTCTGAGTATTAACATGCCCACTCACTTTCGTGACATAGTGGTCTCTGGACAAACCTCTTCACGAGGCTAATCCTCTTAGAGTTATCATACAGCACCTCTCTCACAGAGGAACACAACTATTCTTGGTGAATCAAAGGTCTGTACATCATCCTCTTTAAAATGATACCAATTAATCCTATCTTCACCTTAAAGTGCACCTCCACTTGTTATTATCCAGGTGAAAAAAAAGTCCTTGGTATCAGCCACTTTAAGGGAACAACTTCAACTTTCATGGGTTTTTTTAATCTGGTGTCCAAGTATCTGCATAGGTCAGTTTTAAAGAGGCAGTTTCCCAACAGGTGCTCATGGTTAGAGAACTCTTCTCTCACATTCCTCAGTCTTAACACCTGCAGCAACAGCAGATCTGCTCTTTAATGTGTTTTCTGGCTTTTATAATATGATATTAATGCATTAATATACAAACATATAAAAGAAAGAAGGTGTAGTATTATGGCCTTTCAGGTTGTAGATACTAAAGTCACGTGTTAGTGTAGAAATGCTGTTGTCTTCTGTCTTTTTCTTAGTTCAAAATGTATATGACGTGAAGTGAGTAGAAAGACTACAAACTGTCATGGATGCCTGTGTCCTCATACACCAATGACATCACAGCAGTTCTTTTGCTGGGCATGTGCCCCAAAATTACACTACACTAAAATCTTGAGTTTGAGTTTCAACAGCTGCTGTTTGAGGCTCTGTAAAGTCAACTTTTACAATCTGCAGCATTTTCAGCCAGAGATCATGGTGCATGTCACATGGGTACTATTGTGTTTTGTACTTTAGTTTATTTTACACTTACTTTTTACTTTCACATTCCTTTTCTTTCCTCTGCTTAGGTTTAGACTGTAAGATATATCATATCAACAACAACAAATCTGCCAAACTGACAAGACGACAGTAAAATTTAATGCTCAAAATTAACCAATCCACCTCGAACGAGGACACAAACAATCTCAAGCTTTTGGTAAAAGTATGTTTTTATATTTTAAACCATCTTTATATATGAGATCGTTCTCACTCCCAACACGTAACATACTGACGATTTGTCACGTCCCGACGCATCCCATAAGAACGCGAAAGGTAACCTTCTGCATCCCTATGTAACGTGCCGGATTGTGGATGGAATCCAATAGAATGATGCTCCCGGTGGTAACACATGTTCCAGCTGTGTATTCCAGCCCTAACCCTAACCTTAATCCTAACCATAACCATAACCTTATCCCTAACATTAACCATTAAATAGTGTTTTCCAAAGCGATTCACAATGAGAAAGTAAAATAAATGTACATGTCTAGATTCATTCCAAACGGTTCTCATGTTTCTGAATGAATAACATACAGACGATTTGTCACATAGTGTCGTATGTTACGTTTTGGGATGAGAACGTGTTGTAGATACATATATATATGTATATATATATATATATATATAGATATAGATATAGATATATAGATATAGATATATAGATATATAGATATATATGTATATATAAGGTATGCTTGATTTTAGAAGGATGATTCAGGTCAGCATTTCTCTTTTATCATTTACTGTTACTGTGAAAATGTAGTAGAAGTATATAAATGTGCAATAATTAAATAAGTCAGTGATGATAATCCTCTTAACAGTTCATTAGAACTTACTGGGAATATTCATATTGCATGTTGAAATAGTGATTATTTTTACAGTTTAACTTTTAGGAGAAATTGTGTGTGTTGCAGTGAGCTAATGCAGTGTTCTAATGTATCTTAGAGTGTTAATTATGACAACTCTAAGCTTAGCTAAAGCTTACTTTGTTATGAAAATGATCAGGACTGCAGACATACTGGATGACAGAGATGTGTCCATTGTAAAAGTAGAAAGAATTCTTATGTTATGTAGGCACTGTTAGAGTTAACATCTTTTATTTTTCAGACTGTTTATATTTTATTAAAAAAAATGTTTTTGTTCTTTTGTATTGGTTTGCCTTTGTAACAAGTCTCCAGGGACTCTCCAGGGATGAAAAATAGCTTTGTCGCCACATTCGCTGTAATGTTTATTTAATGTGTGCTGTCTCTGTTAAATAAACCAATAACAGTACATGTATAGGGATAAAAGCCAAATATTGGGATCCATCTGTTTTAGTTTTGCCTCTTGTGGCTTAATTTTACCCTGTGCTTGATCACTGTGGCTCAATAAACCATATCCTGTGTTTTTGCTGGAACATAAGCCTCAGCTTTTCCTCTACCATATAATAGAATGAAATTCAGTGGTTCTAACGCATTTTTGCAGACCAAACTCCATGACTCCACACTTTCAGCAGAAGGTTCACTCCTCTGTGACACCAACCGTCTGGCCTGCTGATATGTCCTTGAGAAAGAACGTGATTATGTATCCACTGAGGGCTAAAGTTAAAGCAGCAGAAAATCAAATTTTGCTCTATGGTTTAATGGTTCACGGCACCAAAAACACTGAATTATATGATAAATATTTAAAAATATATATTTTTTGTTTGTATTAAGGGTAATGGTGACTTGGAGCTCATTAAGTATGCCCTCCATGAGTATACACTTCAGAATGTTATTTAAAAAAATGCATTCTTATAAATTACCTAGAATCTATTATCAACAGTAGTGAATTTGTTCTTACACAGTAGAAACCTCCTCAGAGCATAAAAGTGAAGCAAACACTGCAGTTCCTCTCACTGCCATGAAATGTTTAGAGCCTAATACAAAACTGGTTTTGGTCTCTATAACCAACTTAACCTTTAATAACAGCTGCATTGGTAGATTTGGATTTTTGAAGAATTATTATTGTGGTGTGGTCACAATAATAAGCACCCGCGTGCTGGCAAAGTGGCTATAATAACTGACATGATGACAGCCAAAAAGCTGGAGTCTGCAACAAAAAGATTGACATCAAGGTAAAAATGTGCATCAACACTCGTAGAGGTTCAGCAAATTGCAGATTTTACATATCTGAACTACAACCCCAAATCGGGAAAAGTTGGGACGGTATGTTAAATTAAAATCAAACTGAGAACAGTAGTTTGTTAAATTATCTTTGACCTGTATTACACTGAAAACAATACAACAGCACATTATTTAATGTGTTCCTCATGAATTTTATTGTTATTTTCAAAATAAACATGTATTCCGATTTTGGTTCTTGTAACACATTTCTAAAAAAGTTGGAAGAGTAAAGCATTTACCACTTTGTAATGTTGCCATTACTTTTCACAACACTTAGAAGACGTTTAGGGACTGAAGACACCAAGTGATAAAGTGTTTCAGGTGTAATTTTGTCCCATTCTTCCTGCAAACAAGTCTTAAGGTGGGCAACAGTACGGGGTCTTTGTTGTCGCATTTTGCGCTTCAAAATGCGCCACGCATTCTCTACTGGAGACAGGTCGGGACTGCAGGCAGGCCAGTCAAGTACCTGTACCCTCTTCCTCCGCAGCCAGGACTTTGTAATGTGTGCAGAATGTGGTTTTGCATCGTCTTGTTGAAATATGCATGGATGTCCCTGGAAAAGATGTCTTCTTGAAGCCAGCATATTGTGCTCCAAAATCTCTATGTACTTTTCTATGTACAGTACAGTTTTAACTGGCATTTGTGGATGTAACTACGTATTGCTGTACTTGACAAAGGTTGGAAAAGGTAGTCCTGAGCCCATGTGGTGATATCGCTTATAGATGAATGCCGATTCTTGATGCAGTGCGGCCTGAGGGATCAGAGATCACGGTTGTTCAGCTCAGGCTTGCGCCCTTGTCCTTTATGCCCTGAAATTCCTCCAGATTCCTTGAATCTTATAATTATGTTATGCACTGTTGAAGGTGAAATATCCAAATCTCTTCCTGTCTTTCTTTGGGGAACATTGTTTTTTTCTCACATATTTGTTGGCAAAATGGCGATCCTCGGCCCATCTAAAGGACTAGACCTTTCTTGGATGCTGGTTTTGTACCAAATCATAATTACAATCACTTGTTGACATCACCTGTTTCAAATCACATCGTTATTTAACCAATTTACCTGATTACTAGCCCTAAATTGCTCCTGTCCCAACCTTTTTTGGAATGTGTTGCAGGTCTGAATGACAGGAAAAGACGTATATTTACAAATGAAATGAAGTTGACCAGACAAAACATGAAATATTTTGTGTTCATATTGCCTGCAATGACACACAAGTCAAAGTAAATGTAGAAATGACTACCTGTACTTTCTTTTTTATTTGCGTTTTCCATGCTGTCCCAACTTTTTCTGATTTGGGTTTGTATGTTTTAACTACTTTGGCTTAAGATGTTGTTACATGTTTTTATTTAAAATAGTATTTTATATTGCTTTTGCTTTAGTTAACAAACAGCATTATAGTGTGTTAATTCATAAGGTTTTAAAATGAGTGTATGTACACAACAGCTTCAACAAACCTCTCTTATGGTCCAGAAGTATTTGCCAGCCAGGTCTTTAGGTGAAGCGCAGGTTTCCAGATCATCCTCTCTGGTTAGCCTACGAAGCCAAACCAGCTCACAGTTACAGTGCAGAGGGTTCCCGCCAAAACTCAGCACCAGCGCTGTAAGAGGAGAGCCCTTCATCTTGGCGTAAACCGGGATCCGCAGGAACAGTGGGTCTGGAGGTATTTTCTTCAGCTTGTTAGAGGTCATGTCTAGCCTGGTGACACAACACAGATAGAGTTCATATTTTTCCATCACAGTTATATTTTTGGCAGTTTTAATGAAAGCTTTGAACATTCTGGAGATTAAAAGAAGATCCATGCCATGATCCTGATCAGAGTGTTTCTCCAGAAACAAAATAATATTTATTATAAATGTGGTGAAATTCTGAGTGGATGAAGTGGGAGGAGAGGAGATGGGTAGTTCATCGATCAGGTGGGTGGACATCTCCAAAGGTGAGATGGGTGGAAGGAAGAGGAGAGAGAAAGGCCAACAATAAGGGAGAAAATGTGGGGAGGGGAGCTGAACACGGCTGCACTCAGTCAGCCAGCAGTTCTGCTCTTCCGTCTTGTTGGATTGTAGTTAAAAGAATCATAAATGACTGCAGAATGTTATAAATCTCAACAGTGTTTCCACACATTTTATTTTAGAAATAAAAAAAAGTCTGTAAAGTTGAGAAAAATTTGTCTTTTTTTTCCCTCTCTGGCTGCTGCTGAGGAGAAATTCAGTCTTTAAAAAATGGACCGATTCAATCACTTACAGTTAAATAAAAAAACAAAAGCCACAATCTTTTCAAAAAGCAAGTAAATCTTCAAACACACACACACACAGAGTATAACCCTTATATTTAGGAGATTGCCTCCAAATCCAGTGTCATGCGATGAGGTGAGCCTGACTATATCCAACCAGTATCTGTCATACACTAGTGGACTCCTTTACCCCCTCGCCTGTGCTGAAGGAAAGTGGGCCTGTGTGGCTCTTTTGGGTTGGCCTGGAAATCAGAGGGACAGGAATACTGGTGCCCCATTCCTGTGACTCCTGTGACATGCAGAGTGAAGTGGTTCCTTGTTTTTGTATTCACTTCTGAATCACATTTAGTGTGACCATTCACCCAGAACCAGTTTGCCTTGGGAAAGCTTAACAGGAGCAACCTGCCCCAACAACATAGTTCTCAGAATCACTTTAGGATATAATTCCCTCCATCCCGTTAAGATGGGGATCCCTGAAGGGATCAGAGACTGCAGCTCTCAGCCAGTAAATGTACCACCCAGAGTAGTCTTGGTGGTGAAAAGTGGCTGCCCAAAGTGGAGAATTTCAAGTATTGCAGGGTCTTGTTCATGAGTGATCATGAATGAAGGGTGAGTGGAGCAGGAGACTGACAAATGTGAGGTGAGTAGAGAGAGTTTGCATGTTCTCTCTTTGCCTGGATTCTGGAGGTTTCTTCCTGTTAAAAAGGGAGTTTTTCCTTCCCACTGTCACCAGATGCTTACTCATAGAGAGTCAGTGTATGGTTAAATGTGCTTTATGGTCTAATTTGCATGAAAAGCACTATATAAATGCAAGTCCACACCCGTACCAGCACTAGAAAAATAGATGGTAAGAAAATGGTGCACAATTTTCATCCGATCCAACACACAGACTCACGAGCGACATCAAAGGCAGTTGCAGTCCTCTCACACGTTCCAAACAACATGTAGAAAATCTGAAATTAAAGGTTGACTGGAATTGTGACCGCATCACAAAGCGACATCAGAAGGAAGAGACCTAACCACATACAGATATTTCATGGCACCTTTTCCATCAGCCATTCGTCGTCTCTGAGGATTGAATAGTAATTTTCCTCAGCAAAACATTGGGCCCAGCAATAATGCAGGAGAGTCAAGCATTTACTGCTGTCAGCAACAAATACAGGAAAGTGTATTTCCCTCTAGAAAGTCCCTGCAGAAATATTCACCAACAACGATGACTTAACAAGAAGTTAATAGCTGCGACAGCAGCGCACAATCTGCACTTGACAAATTTCAATTATGTTATTTCATGTGCAGCAAGCTTGTGCTGTATTATTTGTGACTGTGTGTGTGTGTAAAATATGTGTGGAGGCAAATATTCTCCTGTGCACCAACAAACACTGACTAAAAAATGTGTCTGCAGGGCAAAAATATCTAATTGAACCTTTAAAAATGCATGAATATTTATCCACAGTTTCCTTTAAAATGTCAGTCAGGGACTTAAATGAAAATTGATTTCGGCTAATGAGCTTTAAATGTTATTTTGTGCCAGTTGAGGAAAATTACATCACACATAAGAGGAAATTTTAAAGCCTAAACTTGTTTCAGCATTAAAACAGCATTTTGATTGGGGAGCTGTCACTGGTGATTCATTGGCTTTTAGACATGTCTGCTATTGTGAATCACATGCTTAACCATGATGCAAGAGCATTTAAATGTTTCATTAATTTTTTTTAAAGAATTGTATCCTTCTTCCCAAAAAACATTAATTTCAGCCTTGTTTTAAAGACTATTTATCTTCTGTTTGTTTTTTCCCCCTTTTACACATAACTGAGTGATCACTGTTAATGAGCTTTAAATGGCGCCTCTTGACTGAATTTACTCCCCATATAATAAGAGTATTAATGTGATGTAATGTATTGTTGGCATTTATTAGTCAATTATAAGATTTTCTGCAGTTTGAATTGGGACTGGAGAGCACAGAGTTAGAGTCCATTCCGATCTGTGCTAATAATGATCAGATTGTGTGTTTTTTTGTGTGAATGTGCAAACATATTTAAAGAGTGTGTAACCAGCTCTAAGAACAGAGACACGGAGAAGAGGTCTGCCCTGCAGAGAAGGAGTCCAGGTCACTGTTTCAAATCCCCGTTCAATGAGGGCTGTAACAATTACGATCGTCCAATACTGACGTGCCTGCAGGCAAAATGCTGAACCTGCAGCTGCTCAGGTGAAGGTGTAATACAGTCCTGGTCACAGGGGGCATTTCTCAGGTTCAGAGCATAGAGCTGTTGAACTGTTTTCCTCCAAAGCGAGCTGATACTCAAAGGCTTAATTTCCATTAAAGTGAGGTTTAAAACTGAGGGATTTGCTGTGTGATTTTAGTTCCACCATATCGTAAAAGAAACTCAGAAGAATTAAGACATATATATAAATATGTAAAGCCTTCTGAGTTGTGTGTGTGTGTGTGTATGTATTAACAAAACATAATTTTACATGGTTTATTTTAATTTTAAAGCCAAATAAAAATTCCTGCATATAATGTGTACTCTGGCAGGAGAGAAAGAACTCTTTTAATAAGCCTTTTATTCTTTATCCATTCAGATATTTCTGTCACTGGAATGATGGCAGCTTTAAATAATCTTCCTAGAAACAAATTTTTTAATACTGTGAGGTTTTTCCACAGTTGTTATAATTTTTGCTTTCTATCTCAAGCATATTTAACCAGAAATGTTCATGTTTTAACAGCATATTTGGTTCTTTAGCTGCTGCATGTTTCACTGTCTTTGCCAGCTGGTTTCTGACTGTGTCATCGGGGCAGACATAGGGCAAGCCAGCTGGCTTGGGAAAACCTTGGAATACCCCAGGAGAGCTAAAGAGAGACTGTGGGATGAGGGCCATCTGAGCACCTATATATAGACTGCTCTCTCACCAAGACGGACGGACGGATGGATGGAAAGACAGATGGATGGATTGATTGGTGAGGCTTTTAAGGTTTAGAGTCCCAAGATTCTTTTTCATTTGGATCATCTTCTACACTCTCCAACCTTGACAAGCAATCTGAAGCTCCTCCCCTTTCAAAAAAAAAGCTGTTTGTTTCCTCCACTGGTTATTAAGTATTCATCATAAATAATTACAAATATAACATAAAGCAGTCCCTAAGATAGACATAATAATCCAAGGACCCTGAAATGTGTTTAATACATTTTTTGCTCACTAGAGACTTCGTGGCTTTAAATATATTATCTCTTCCTGCTGAGAACGCAACTTCTGCATGCCTCCAAAAGTTGATTCTGTTCATCTGGACGTAGCGTTTTGTGGGAGAAACGTTTCGTCACTCATCCAAGTGACTTCTTCAGATAACTTCTTCAAAACTTCTGCATGCATTAACACAGCTTCTGCATGCGTGTCCATTACACATTTTGTTGTGATACTGGATTGCGTAAGTGCAGGTGAACAGTATTTGGCAATGTAAATAAATAAAACTTGAGCTTTCATTTTCCCACTTCCAATCAAACCCAGGAAGGGTGCTGCCCTGCAGTGTTATGTGATCCTGACCTGGCCAGTTTGTGCAGGTTGGAGAAGATTCCCTCTGGGACGCTCTCTATGAGGTTGTGGTCCAGGCTCAGGGTGTTGACGCTGATGAGCAAAGCAATGGTGTCCCAGGGGATTTCCACCAGGTTGTTGTAGCTCAGATCCAAATCCTCCAGAGTCTCCAGGAAGTCCTGTGAGGGCGACAGAGGCAGGATGCTATCAGTGACTTTAAATGCCCAAAGTGGTATAATTTCAAAAAACAAGCATGACTTTGCATTATCTTCAAGTGCTGAAGTATAGTATAAAAGGGTAAAGAGGCAGATAATAAATTAGAAGGACAAAAAAATGGAAAAGAGATGAAAATTAAATTTGTAAATAAAAAAAGGGAAGGAAAGAAGGAGGGCCGAAGAGAAAAAAATACAAACATTTCCATTTCCAACAAAAGTGGGAGAAAAAAGTACAAAAAAAAATCTTTGGTATAATAAGAAGAGATACAAATTTAGAAATAGAAAGAATGTAATCCTGTAATCATCTTTCTGGGAATTGAATCCAAACAAAGAAAAAATGGAATCAATTACTCCGGTCAGTGGTGTACACTCCAAACCAGGCTCTTCTCTCTAATTGCCTCTAAACAATTCTCATAATCTGGACAGAGATGAAATGCCACGAGTCAGCACACATTACAATGAGCAAAAACACAAAACAAAGACAGAGAAGAAGAGGAAGCTAGATTGAAGGAGCGCAATAAAAGCCTGGTGATCAGCTAAAGTGTTGTCGCTGCTGTAATTGCTCTCATAATTCACACAATCAGGACAGTGTTTGAGTGTCACAATGCCTTGATTCTCATTACAATAATCTATGCTTTATTGCTTTTTCAACAAAGGGAATCTCATTTCTCACTGACAAAAGAAACTTTAAGAGGCGTGAAGAGAAGTTCAAAGAGAGCAGAAAACGAGTCCCAACTTGCCTCCGTTCCATGACTGTCCTCTCAAGAAAATGACTGATTTTGTTCAAACTGCTGAAAATAACTGTTTATGTGCAGTTTAATGCTGGAAAATCGGTGCTTGAAATAACTGGCTTTCACAGTGGGGACTGGAGTTTCCTACCATCATGCCCCAAAGCCAGTAGACGACGATCTCAGTCATGTTCAGCATGCTAACAAATAGCTTACAAATGAAGGTGATATTTGTCTTGTTTTGCCATTTAACTGATTTTTGTTTGCTCAATTCAGTGTTATGCTCACAGTATTACCAGTATTTGTACACAAACTGAACTCATTGTTTTAAAGTTTGGCTATCTGTCATTGTGAAATTCTATACTTTTTTATATGACATTAAATAAGGGAGAGTAGATCGAGGTTAATGTATTATTGTGTTAATAAATTATATCTATCTATGTTGGAGCCTCTCCCTTAGAGATAGGGTGAGATGTACAGCCATCCGGGAGGGGCTCAGAGTACAGCTGCTCCTCCACATCGAAAGGAGCCAGTTGAGGTGGTTCGGGCATCTGACAAGGATGCCTCCCGAGCGCCTGGGTGGCCTCCTGGGTGAGGTGTTGCAGGCATGTCCCAGCGGCGCAGACCCAGGACACGCTGGAGAGATTATATCTCTCGGCTGGCCTGGGAACGCCTTGGTGTTCCCCCGGACAAGCTGGAGGAGGTGGCCGGGGAGAGGGAGTTCCCCACGACCCGGCCCTGGATAAGCGGAAGAAGATGGATGGATGGATGGATGGATGTTAAATCCTCCTGCATATAACGCATTCAGATATAACCACACCTGCACACACTGACCAAGTGAGAGCAACGCGAAGGAGGAAAGGGGGGGAGAGAGGGTTAACTCCATGTGTAAAATAAGAAACTTTCTGATACAGCGAGCCAGAGCGGAGCAGTGAGGTTCAGACTAAAGTTCAGACGGTCCAATCCATTAGTGAGTTCAGAGTTCACGCCACTCTAGTTTATCTTCATGAAATTTCCGCAGAGGTCTGTGAGCCAGTCCTGAGGGGACACTTTTAGTCCTTTAATGAGCAGAGAAAGGACAGCATCATCAAGACGGGGGACACGGTTTATTCTAGGGCCGGGTTATTAAAAAGGTGTCCAGCTGGGCGGCGGAGTGAGGCAGGCAGGCAGGGCTGGCTGCTTCTGCTGGACTTTCGAGTTAAAGCCAAAAATGTTGTCTCATTCTCACACAACACTTGACCCTCGGCACTGAAACTTTTCATTAATGACTTTGCAATAACTTTTCCACTCACGATCTTGGAAAATGGCTCTTTGTGTGAACGCTTGGTTGACAACGAACATTAAAAGCACCGATTAAAATTTGGTGGATTTAAAACACTTTGTTACACGTTGTTAGTGTAATTTGGGCTTACCCAGAGGAGCTGGTGGCAGCAAAAAGAGCAATTTAAATACTTCTAAGAGTTTTTTGCATCCTTTATGTGAGTGATTTTAGTTCATTTTCAGAGCAAGTTCTTAATTACACTGTGAAATGGTTTTGCGTATTGAGAAGCAGAGCTTAATTTGTAGGACCACTAGGATTATTTTTAAATTGAAATCATAATTTTAAAGCTACTTCATGTACGAGGCTAAATGGACAGTTTTCGTCCCTCTAGTTTTATTTATGTGTCTAGATTTTGGCCCAATTTCTGATATGAAATTAAATTAAACAAAAAGTTATTCTTCGTGTGTCTTTGAGGACACGCTCAAGATGGTGATTTCTATTCTCCAGAGTTTCCTTCCTGGTTTAATAAGAGTTAAATAACCTTCAAACTTCAATAGGTTTAGTTTAACCGCCTTATTTTTACATATTTTAAAAAAAAACATTTTCATACAAATAAAAATTTTCTCTGCATGCGCTGGATGTTTAGCTATGCTTTTGTACCTGAAAGGCTCCCTCAGATATACTGTGCAGCTGGTTGTTGGCCAGGATGAGGTGCCTCAGGTTCACCAGGCCCTGGAAGTGAGAGTCATCCAACACGGTGAGGCGGTTGGCATCCAGGTGGAGGGCGTGGAGGTCCTGGAGATCGGCAAAGGTGTACGGCCTGATCTGGCTGATGGTGTTTCGGCTTAGTGTCAGGTGAATCTGGACATGCAGGAAAACACAATATCAACATTAAATGACCCATTTTCATGTGAAACACTGGTTCAGTATTTGTTGCTGACTCACTTTTTCCATTTCTTTTTTAAAACTCAAAAATGGTGCAAAATAGATAAAAGCAATCTAATAAGGTTCACTTTCACATACTTCTGCGTCGGGAGGTAAGAGCTAGCTTATGAGTCACCACTTAAGACATAATGTTTAGTTTGAGCAGGTTGAACTCTCGGGTCTGTGGAGATTAAACTTGTATTTAACCTTCCACCTTTTTTCATGAATTATACTAGTAATTAACATGACAGCACAATGGGTCAATGAATGAGTCCGGTATCCATTTATACATAAAGCTATCATTAAAAAGCGCACTGCTGACGTCAGGAATTGCAGTCTGCTAAATACCTCCACTGTACACAAAACATGAGCGCGAAGATGCAAAAATATATTCTATTAACACCCAAGAAAAGGTCAGTCAGCCCCCACACATTTAGAATGTGCTGTGGAAATGAGCCTCGATCACAGGGGACATCTGTGGCGCTCCGTCACGCTCATCACCAAACGATTACAGCCTCATTTCCCACGTTTCCTTGTGTGTGAGCAAACATCATCCATGCCGTTGTGCTCACACTAGAGAGAAAAGTTATTTTTCACACACTAAGGAAGTCTCCAGCTGTGACAAGTGTGTCTATTTGGTGGGTAAATATGGTGATGTTGGTGGTTTTCTTCTTGAGCTGCATGCAGTGAAGCCTCGTCGCCCCCATTACTGTGATTACGGTGGGATTAATTAGTGAAATCCATTAAGATATCAGAAATGTCACCTCAGTCAACATGTTGTGCTGTAAGGGGCAGATGTTCCTAATGTTTTCTAAGCTCTCTGTGGAATAAACATGACATGTTGCCTCATTTCTTACTTTCACATTCAGAGTTTTCTTACGACGACACCGAAGAGTTTTCTTTACTCTGACTGATGAATGCTTGCAAACTCTCCTCAGATGCTATCACACCATTAATCTGTGATGTACGGTTTATTTCAGGATTTATTTTGAACTCAAGTGAGGAAAATTACTGTTTCTGTAGGCTCACTGCTCAGGTAAATGTACTTCAAATAGAGGTGTCCTGAATTTCTGCATTTCTGCCATAGGATGCTGCACGATGAGTCTAGTTTTTGACCGACAGTTTTAAAAAGATCCAAACATCATAAATAAAAATATTAGTATAAATATAATTTAACTGTGTGACAAAACCCTGTGCCAGATAGTGTTCACAGTGTTGTTCTGTGCATTAGAAAATGTGTCTGTTATTTAAGTATCACTCTGGTCTGTCGCTCTTTGTTGGGTCTGGATGGTTTCTCGCAAAAACTTACAGGCTTTTTGGGTCAGCATCTCTTCATCTCTATGTTTTACAAAAATTAACAGATTAAAACTAGCTGAGATGTTTTTGTTGTGGGATAACAAAACATCATTCACCCTGTTTAATTTATGCTACTGCAAAATTTAATTATATGATGATTAAATTAAAGTATTTACTTCATTTTGCAGTAATGATGTGTTTATATGTAAATGTGTTCATTTCACATCTTAACATGGGACTCTATGGACTGACTCACTTTTGGAGCCAGCCCCAAGAGGCCATTAGAGGAACTACAGATTTTGGCATTACCACACTGGCTTCACTTTTTAGCCCTGGAACAGGTTGCCACTTGTTCTCTCCTCATGCATTACTTTGTCTACTCTCCTATGCTTTCAGTTTCACCACATATACTCAGAGAGGAGCACATGAAATAAAGTTGAATTGAGAAGTACATAATGGTGCATGACAACAAATAATTACAGGCCAATGCAGGTCAATCATCAACTCTTTGAAAGAAGGAGGGCTGCGGTATCAGGTGGGAATAGTTACTCTGTTACTCTGTTTCAAAAGCTCATTAGCAAAAAGTGAAACTCCTGTAACGAGCTATTTCACAGCATTAAACAAGGTCACATGACCACAAAGATGTTTCTTACACCCCTTCTGCCGAGTGCTCTCTGTAAAACCCTGGAACCTGTTCAATGTGGAAAATGTTCAGTGATTAACACTTTATTGTAATGTCATTGCATGACTGAGACTTGAAACCAGAATTGGGTGAGAGAAACTTTCCTCCAGTTGATCAAAGTTGTTTTATTAAAACTCCTTGTAGCTTCAAAATGTTGCTTTTAACTTAAGAATGACTGCTGCTGTGCATCTGCAGCAATCCAGTCAAGCAGGCTGGGAGATCCTG
This sequence comes from Etia nguti, assembly GCA_015106755.1. Lineage (NCBI taxonomy): Eukaryota > Metazoa > Chordata > Actinopteri > Cichliformes > Cichlidae > Etia > Etia nguti. The sequence continues at coordinate 7,184 of VUQG01029924.1, read as the reverse complement.
TAGTACAGGATTACTTTTCTTAATAAATTCCCCTGCATAAACATTAGCAACCTATAAGATCTTGCATGAATCTGAACTGTTGCTGCAATATAACTGAAATAAAAATGGGCATTGATTCATCTATGATGGCTTAACAAGTCTTTTGGCTCAGTGTGCAAAAAATGTGATCCATGTAAACTAAAGGCTGTTTAATAAGCTTCTAAGTACAGAGCACGGTTGAGTAAACATAATCAATATGTGGGGCGTCAGTAACATAAATGTTTAGAATAACTTGGTTGCCGTGATCTTTTTCATGCAAAACTAAAACAACATTTAAAAAAAGAGATTTCTGGCAGGAGCGGCACAGGAATCGGCCCAGGTGGAGCCTGCTTGGCAGAAGGTAACTACACTACAAACATGAATGTGAAGGTGGTAAAAAGCGAGCTCTGACCAGGCTGGTCATATTGGCAAAGTCACGGTGCCTCAGCGTCGTGATGAAGTTGTCCATCAGCCTGAGCTCGGCCGTCTGGCGGTCAATGTTGGGCGGGACGAAGAGGAGGCCTGTCTTGGCGCAAAGCACCGTGTAGGACGGCAGCAGATTCTGGCACGTGCACCGCTTCGGACACAGCATCGACGAGGAGCAGGAGGGGAGGGAGGAAAGGAGGATGAAGAGGAGAGGGCAGACCAGCAAAGAGATGACATCCATGGCTGCTCTCCTGCTGCAACAGAGAAATTAAGAACACATCAGTTCATGCAGCAGCACACACTCAAGTATCAAACTGGACTTTAAAAACACCCAGCAGGGGATGAAAATGACTTCCAGAGCTCACGCGGAGCATCAAATTAAGAAAAAAAAAACTGCACTTGATCCAAATTGGCACTCCTTGGTTTGATTTAAAGGGTTGGTTATTCAGCAAAGACAGTCAAACGCTGCAGGATGACTCTATAAATGATTATTCATCACTGCAGAAAACACGCTGCGTGTTTTTCTTCTTTTCTGCTTTTTTTTGCCATGCACAGCAACACAGCAATATTTCTTTTATGCATCTTTTTCCACAAAAAGTTTCCAGAAAATAAAAGTTTTATATTAAAGGGGAGAGGAGACAAGAGATAGATGGCTAAGGAGATGGGAACAGGAGGGGAATCAGAGACACCGAGGTAAATGAAAGAATTTAAGAGGGTGTTATTGCAGCACGTTCCCTTTTTTTTGTTTTTTTTCGCTGAGTAAGTTGTCCTGGGAAAGTGAAAGTAAACAGCATGCATACGACCAATTAACCTCAGTGCACTCTTGTGATTGCAATCTAAAGAGAACATTAAAGAACACAAATGACGCCGTGTGCAGTTGTCTGCCTCACTTCATAAATTTCAGAGATGTTTTTGTGCATAAAAATGAGACCAAACCAAGTTTCCCAGCCATGGCAATAAAGGAATACATTTACATTCATATTGATTTCTCTGTATTCAGTTTGTAAGTTCAGCTCGGCGGAGCCCTGAATAAATTCATTCGAAGAGAAAAGGGAAACACACAAAAGCAGGAATGACACACGCAAAGGAAAATCATGACAACGCACACACTCTTTCATGCATGCATGTGGACTCCCGCATGTGCACACACTCTGAAAAGTTCTTCTGAGTTAGATGCCGAGCGACTGGAGGAAGGTCGATTGCAAATAACAGCGGAAAGAGACGCGCTCTTTTATTGACGGTGCTGAAATATTCAAACTGTGCCTCAGCCTGCAGCACAGAATACAGAAGAGGAAGTGCCTATGTCCTCATAACGTGGTAGAGTGCAGGATACGGAGTTAAATGTGAGCAACTAATGAGAGAGATGTAATGGAATGAGATAAATTCAATGGAAATGATGAGGAGAATTCAAAACCCAACTGAGACTACACTCAAATGTCAATGGATAATTCAGGAGTGTGCTGATGATGGGAATGCGAGCGTTCAAACAATAATGAGTGCCGACTGGAGCTCACAAATTTGTCACGTGAATGAGAATCTCAAAGAAGTTCGGCCAGGCTCAGGGTAAACGGAAAAAGTTTCATATGTGGTATCTGTGACTCATCAAACAAAAGGGTTTCATTCATTGACCAGGAGGTCCCGCTGATATCAAAATGTCTTTAAAAAGAGAGACCTGGCCAAAGCAGCAGCATACACAACATGACAACATGCCTCCTCGAGGCACATACATTCAGATCTTTATGAGAATGTATTCCATGTCCAAGATGCACAGTAACAATAGGTGCATATGAATAGCACGCATGAAAAAGGAAACTTAAAGAGAAGCATGGCTTGGAACTTCCACAGCTGAGAGAAAGAAACAAGCTGGAAGTTTGTTTCAGTTTTAACTATCACAGAGTTTCCTGCGAGTTGTCAGTGACGACTACCAAATTTTAATAAATGCAAAGGTGAGAGAGAGAGCATAGATATGCATGATGCACTGAATCAAATGTGTATAAATGTTATCAGAATAGAAATGCGCTCTCCTTTTTTGGCAGTGTGCTTTTTTAATTTGCAGTTTTTAAAATGGTTTTGATCTTTGATTGAGGACAGTCCAACTCTACAGGCTTGAACTTGACAAAAAAATGAATTTAATTTAAATGGTCACCCATACATATACAACCTGTTTTCATTCCTAGGGCATCGGATAATGTATTGACACACTGGCTGAGGGAATATTGGACACCGAGAAGGAATGGTCCACTTGTTTTGGTCAGTAAAATATGACTTTTTTTTGTTAAGACGCACACATTAACAACATTAACATTTACCCTGGACTCTGAACTCCCAGCACAGATGCCAAGTAGCACCTTGTGGTTATCGCTAACATGTTGGTTGTTGGCTTTTAGTGAACAGCAGTAATTGATGTCCGGGAGAGAGGATGAGCTCATACAGTGCTGTGAAAAAGCATTTGCCCTCTTTTCCTGATTTTTGGATGAAACATGTAAGCGTGACAAATATTGTCAGGACCACCTCTGAATGGGTCAAAAATACAAAGTGAATGGTTTTGGTGTGGCTTAGTCGAAGTTTGGACTTAAAGCCAATTGATATTTAAAACTTTAGGCTTTAAACTGGCCGTTCATGACTGAAAACCCTCCAATGTGGATGAATTAAAACAAGTCTGCATCGAAGAGTCAATCAAAATTCCTCCACAGTGATGTAAAATGGCTCATCTAACTGCATTTTGTATTTACTCGGGTCATCTTTGTCTAACTTTAGAATTAGTTTGCTGATCTAAAACATGTAAGTATGACAAAAATACAAAAGAAGAAATCAGGAAGGGGGGAAATGCACAACACTGTATATGTGCCGAACACATTAAACATTGAACACTGTTGTTGTGAAGCAGAGGTGACCAATTATCTCTACTGTTTCAATTTGTTTACACCTCGTTAATATACACAGTTTCATACTTTTGCAGGTTTTTTAGGCGCCGTAAGATGTTGGGTCTCAGAAGAGCACTGGTGCTCTGAGAACAGATTTAATTTGTTTAGTCAGGCCAGCTTAGCATGAGAAAAATGCAAAATAGTTCTTTTTCAGACTACAAGCACTTCTCAATCTCCGTCGCTCTCTCTCCTCTTTTCATCACTTGCTTCTCCACTGAAAGTGCTTCTCATTTCAATTGCATTGCCTCTTTTTTCCATCCCTCTACTTATCTTTCTGCCTGCATCATCCCATCATCCCTCTCTCAAACCCTTTTCAGCTGTTTCCTGTCACCTCTCACTTCTGACACTGCAGACATCCCTTCATTCCTCTTTCCTCCCATCCTATCATCATTCTCTTCCTCCATCTGAATCACTGCCTCTATCCATCCTTCTGTCTCTCCATTTTCATCCCTGGAAGAGCATTTACTCATCTATCTCTCCAAATGACTTACATGTCCATCCCTTTCCCCTCTGTGCATCTCTCTCAACTCTCTTTGATCAACTCCTTCTTCATCCATCTATCCTTACCACTAATTTTTCACACTGTCATCCTCCTGTCATCTTCCCTTCTATTCATCGCCTTTGCGTCATTCTCTTCCTCATATTTAAAAATAGTATACTACATGTTTGGGATCTGCTGCTTGCAAAATAAAAGGCATGTGTTGAGCAACATGCCCTCAGATGATAAAGAAATATGCAATTTAACATTGAAATGATCATTTGTATGTTGATTGAGTTTCATGGTTTGCCCTGAGTTAAAGTGACCTTTAAAGAAGCAGGAGGCACTATTGAGAGCAGTGGTACTTCATAATTGCCTCTAATTTGTTTTGACGGGACCTTGGGACATGTTCTCGAATATGGTCTTGAAATTCTTACCAATCACATCTTGGCATCTTTGTTTGTAGCGTGCTAGTGTGAGGCTATCGAGTGGCAAACTCCTGGACTGAAAAATGAAGCCTAGTAAGAAAAACTGAAGAAAAAAGTAAGAAAAAAGAAGAAACTGCAGTTCTTGGTTTGGCCACATGAATGGTAAATGGTAATTGGCCTGTATTTGTATAGCGCTTTACTTAGTCCCTAAGCACCCCAAAGTGCTTTACACTACATTCAGTCATTCACACACACATTCACACACACTCACACACTGAGGCACACAGGCATGAGGCTGCCTCATGCCTCTCCCATGTTAAATGACCACATTTAACAGCATTAAACAACATGTTTACAAAAAACGCTGCTAGGCTGAATAGGTCCACCATGTTTGAAACAACTTGTAATGCTGCAGCTTTAAGCTGCATAATAACTTTGGCATTCTAACATGCTCCTAATCAGGATACTATCTAATTAAAAAAAAAAGATTATGGTGATGAAAATCATCATGATGAGCCAAAAGTTTCAAACTGCAGCAAAATGTTTGAACCTGAAGAAGGTACAAGGTGCCGGAGTCTATCCCAGGGCAAGAGGCGGGGTACACCATGGACAGGTCGCCAGTCTGTGGGAGGGCCAACACAGAGAGACCGACAACCATTCACACCTTGGCAATTTAGAATTACCAGTAAACCCCACTAACTGCATGTCTTTGGATTGTTGGAGGAAGCTGGAGTGCCCGGAGAGAACCCACGCAGACACCGGGAGAACATGCAAACTCCTCACAGAAAGACCTGAAAGTGAAGTCGAACTCAGGACCTGCTCACTGTGAGGCAACAGTGCTCAGCGCTGCATCCACCATGAATGTGTGAACCAATTTATTTACAAATTTTCACTGGAAAACTCGACAAAATCAGTGGGATGAAATCTGAGGGAAGTGCAAATATCTATAAAAATGTCTTTTTGCCAGTCCATCCAACTACATTTTAAATGTCAGAGCAACCTAATATTACATAAACAACATAATGGAGGAACTGGCAGAAAGAAAGAAAGTGTAGTTCAATATCCGAGGAAGTGAAGAAGGTAGAGTACAGACTCAGGATAACATAGGGGGAGGACGAGGGATTGAAAGGTAGAAGGCACAGAGAATAGGTGTGGATGAATAGGCTGAAGAAAGAAATAGAGGCAAGTCATTGAGCCAACGAGTGTGTGGGGGCTTGATGAGAGGACGAGAGCAGAAGTTCCTTTTTCCGACCAGCTGGTGGAGATGTTTAGCTACAGCTTCAGGAACATGAGAGCACACACACACACACACACCTGCAAGTGCACACACAAACATGCAGACTCAGGGCTGAGGCAAAGTCAGGCCACTGTGCTAAAGCGATGTGTATACTGCAGGAACAGAATGAAGACGAACGCTGCGAGAAACAGAGAATAAAACACAAAAGGTAGAGAGACGTATGACAACTGAAGCAGGAGGGGATATTTTACATTCATCAGACTGTAAATATTCAGAATTCTGTTCTCTGTTTCAGTAAGCCCGACTGCTGCCTCTATCTTACACTCATAGGCTGCTTCCTATAATTTAAGCATCAATTGCTGCTGTGGCTTGAATACGTTTAAGGAATGAAATGACATTTTGCTCACATTCTGCTTAATTTCTACATTTTTTTTGTCAATATAAGATAAGATAAGATAATCTTTTATTAGTGCCACACGTGGGAAATCTTTGGTCATGGCAGAAAGTACAAGAGCAGTAAAAAATTAGAATAGAACAAGATAAACAGAATAACAAACTATACAAAATAGAAAGAATACTATATACAATAGAATAAGTACTATACAAATAGAATAAAATACTTTGTTACATAGGGAATATACATATATATATATTAGAGATGGACCGATACGACATTAGGTCCGATACTGACCTAAATTGCTGGATTGGATATCGGAGAGAAATTAAAAAATGCAATCCGATCCCTTAAATAGCGCCTCACAAAACTTGCGACATGGCGTAACCCAGCTCATGACCGTAGCACGTTGGAGCAGTATGCGCCACGTGATAGAGCGGCTGTGGCGTGCGAGACCTGTCGGCAGTCTGGTTGAGCATTTGGAGCCTCGCTACCAAAGCAGGGATAGCTCAGAAGGTAAACTGTTGGCCCCGTGATTGGAAGGTCAGGGGTTCGATTCTCCTGAACGGCTACCCTGAGGAACCCCTGAGCAAGGTACCGTCACTACACGCTGCTCCCCGGGCGCCCAATGGCAGCCCACTGCTTCACTGAGTGAATGGGTTAAATGCAGAGAGGAATTTCCCCACGGGGATCATTAAAGTATACATTATTATTAAGTCTAATATATACCCTAGTAAGCTATAGTACTTTTTCCTCTGGGAAGGTACCATCTGTGCAGTCTGCAATTCTGTTGAAGAATTGCAGACTGCTTCTGCTCTTCTTCTGCTCACCTTCAAGGCCATTCATAACCTCACACCTCCTTACCTTCTGACCTGTTTATCACTACCTTTTCTGCCCGCTCACTTCGATCTTCTTCTTCTATCCAGCTTTCTGTGCCTTCTTTCCGCCTCACCACCATGGGAAGCAGAGCTTTTAGCTGCTCTGCTCCCAGGCTGTGGAACTCTCTACCCCCAGATATAAGAAACATTGGTTCTCTCCCCCAGTTTAAATCTCAACTCAAAACCCACCTGTTCAAATCTGCATATTCACTGTGAACCCACTGTTTGTTAATTTTATCTTGTGCTTTTGTTTTGTTGTTCTTCATTTTGTCATTGTTCTATTATGTGTTTTATCCTATTGTAAAGCGTCCTTGGGTGTCTTGAAAGGCTCTTTATAAATAAAATTTATTATTATTATTATTAAGAAAGATGTTGAATCTATTTAAATATTGTAGAAAAAT
>VUQG01029916.1:0-16904 GCA_015106755.1 Etia nguti | reverse complement strand
GCCCCTGAGGGCGGTTTATCCTTCAAGCTCGGGTCCTCTACCAGAGGCCTGGGAGCTTGAGGGTCCTGCACAGTATCTTAGCTGTTCCCAGGACTGCGCTCTTCTGGACAGAGATCTCCAATGTTGTTCCTGGGATCTCCTGGAGCCACTCGCCTAGCTTGGGAGTCACTGCACCTAGTGCTCCGATTACCACTGGGACCACCGTTACCTTCACCCTCCACATCTTCTCGAGCTCTTCTCTGAGCCCTTGGTATTTCTCGAGCTTATATATATATATATATATATATATATATATATATATATATATCTTCAAGATCAAGATTTGGGATTTTCTTTACCTGGATGATTGAGCATGCATCAAAATGGGAATATGTTACCTTTCCAATCAAGTTAATTCTATTCTGTCCTTAGAAGTTGCTCTCTTATAAGATTTCTATTTGGATATGCCACATAGGTGAAATTTCCTTCTGAAGGGTTAGATGTGACCTTACCCTGAGCCTATAAACACAACCTGTAACAGGTGACTATCAACCTGGTGGATGATGAGAGGTTTCATTGCTGTTTAAGAGTTTAGAACTTATTAGGGGTAGAATCTGGGAACGGTTAGGCACTCAGTGATGGTTTACATTAAAATAGCAGATGCATTATACCAGCGACAGATTCTCACAGATATAGGTCTACATGTGCCCTAAATTTTGCAGCGTGGTTAAAATTGAGGATTACGCCTACGTACTTCAGGAACATCAGACCTTTTTTAATGTTGACCCTCATACCGTCTCTGTCTACTGTAAAAGATTTCCTCCGAGAGCATCTGAAACGAATTGAGCTCTGAGGTTAACGGGGCAAATGCCATTTCATCTAAATGCTCCGCCTGGATTTATTCCAATTCAGCATGTTCCAGCTGATAATCTGATTCACCGTTGCTGATTTACAAAGCTCTAGGAGATTATTACAATGCGCTAAAACACATAAAAAAAGCAAACTGCACATGGCAGACCCAGGGATAGCCCAGCATCATACACAGCAGTGTAGACAACTAAAAGGACAAACACACCGTGAAATGTAAAATTTAAAAGCTTACTTGGATTTATTGATCAGCTGGATTATTTATCAAAAGGTGAGAAAATAGTTTTTTTTTTACCAATATCCAGAAAGGTTTTTGGGGGACAAACTAGAAATGTATCCTTCATTGTAAAGTTGAATTCAATTCAATTCAATTATATGGAACCAAATCACAAAAACAGTTGCCTCACCGTGGTTTATATTGCAAAATAAAGACATGCAATCATACGACCCCCTATAAGCAAGCACTTGGTGACAGTGGGAAGGAAAAACTCCCTTTTAACAGGATGAAACCTCTGGCAGACAACTGATCACTTTGTTCTCTACAATGTATGCACCGCCAAAAACTACCAAAAATTACTAAAGTTCTTTAGATTTGTGGTTGCATAAACTTTTTCCTATGGCGATTTCCCACAGTTGCGTACATGTAGTCGACCAGCAGTGACTGGTATGGACTTGGAGCATAGTGGATCCTGTGGTAAAAACCTTGAAACATTAACAGTGACTGTGTAATTACTCTTACTAAAAATCCAGAGAAATACATGCACATAATGGACAAAATGAGAAAAGAATCAAAAATAGATGTAATGTGAAAAAACTGTGCAAACCAATGAAATAAAGCAAATGTTCTATTTCCCCATTTGTATTCACTATACACACAGGATACTCACTTAATCATCATGACTGACTGCGTGGCATACAGTATTCTTGCCTGATAGGCTTAGAGGGACAAGGTAGGAAGGATTAACTGCTGAGGAAGATCTTTTTTCCAGCTTAGTAGGAGATGACAGAGGATTGGAGGACAGTAAACAGAGATTAGGCTGCCCCAAAGTAATCAGATGTGAAAACACACCTAACTCTGAAGGCCAATGGTTCCTTCACTGTTATAAATGCACTGAGATGGATTAGAGGTCAGGGTCACTCCAGCTGCTACAGAGCCCATCAGGCAGCTTCTCCCTTCTGTGCTGGGGTAAAGGGAGTGAAGTGATGTGCTAAGAGGGCTGAAATACACACAAAGCATGTAGAATCCAGCACTGGAATCAAGTGGTTGTGGAAAAAATGAATATTCAAACAATTGGATATTAAACAAAAACACCTTTTAAAAAAAAAAAAAGATTTTCAACTGCAGCAAGGTGCCTATCAAGTGAAGGATACGAATGTATTTATTTATTTATGAATCACTGTTCTCTGACATTAAAAAACGTATGAATTCCTCTGTACTACCACTGAATGCTGAAAGCATAGGTATGTAAATTCTGTACCAGTACTATCTGGAGCATTGGAACTTCCCTATAAAGTTCTGCATCGACTCCTCCTACTGGACGACAGCTGCCTCTACACACTGTACGTAGCACAGAGCAGACGTCACGTATCCCTGTGTGCATTTGTAGGAATTATGCTGACTGAACTCTAAACAATGAGGTGTGTCCCTTTAGTACCTTTGGCTCTCACACTTCTCTTCTTTTATGTTTTGTTTGAAATAAAATAAATATTTGATTATAGCGATTTTTCTAAAAATATTGGTGTTATATCAAAAAGATTTACAGATGAAATGAAAAGCCACTGGCAGTATATTTTATTCAGCATAAAAGGAGGATGGAAGCATGCTAAAACTGTTTTCTGCTTACATACATTTCTTAGTCATTTTGAAATTGTCATCAAATACAGTGTCAGTTACATAAGTCACAGCTGTTCCAGCCCTGCAAACAGTGTGGACGGGCTTCTGCCACAGTGCTGGTACAGTAAGTAAATAGCTGCATTTTTATCAGGACGGGAACATTACTTCTAAAAGCTGTTAGCCCGTGTCCACTGTCCATTAGAGACAACGGGATAAAGTACATGGATCTGTGGGTGCTACAGAGATGTGAGAGGATGAGGACGTGAGGTTGGGCTCTGCTGTATCATACACACAGTGACAAAGTGCACATCACTGTTTGGCAGGAGTTCACATCTTCACTTCCACACAGATATTTTAAAGGGTATCTTTTATGTTGCCGTTCACTTTCAGAACCCCCAAAAAACCCACTGTATAATATAAAACCCTCAGACCAAGCTGACAATCATATTTTCACAACATGTCATTGTTCTTATTTTTAGCTGTGATAGCACCCATAGAACAAAGTGACAGGGTGAGGGAGTCAGCCTGAGTCAGTGGGTTGATGGATGTAAATCAAAAGAGAGTGGTAGGAAAAGCTACTATAGATTACATGTTGCTCTGGACTACGTTATAGCCAGCTGTAATCTGTCCTCTTCCTTGGAGGAGAGAAAGAAAGCAAGAGATTAGAGGGGTTCCTCTTGGACATGGTGAGAAACGACTCTGCTTTGTTTATTCTCATTAACAAGCCCTCACCAAAAGGGAATCAAGTGTCATTTCCTTGTTGTAGTTCTGAGAACTAAGCACGGTTAAATGTATGCTCCAAAAATGCACCTGTGTGGTACTCAGTAATTCTATAAAATCTGAACAGAGATGATCACAAAGATGATAAAGGCAAATGAAACAAACAAACGGCAGCAGGTCAGGTGAGAGGTTTTAACCAGCACACTCAGCACATTTTTACTCTGGAGGCTGAAACCTTACTGTATCCCTCTGTTCAATGCTCTGCATATAAAAGAGTTAGTGAACCACTAGGTGGCAGGGCACAACAACTGCTTTGGAGGAGATATCCATACTCATAAATGCACACACACACACACACACACACAACCTGGCCTGCTGTATATATTACCTTTAGAAACAGAGAGACATGGAATTAATCTGGCTATACTACACCGGCACATCAAGCCTCATACAGGTGTGTTATTCGAAAAGGGCTGGGCAGGGAGCTGGATGACAGAATGGAAAAATAAATTGGTGTATGGGCACCTGTGTGTGTGTGTGTGTGTGTGTGTGTGTAGCTGACTGTCAGTCACACTGTTAATATGGTTCTGCAAACCCCAATCCCCACACATACACACACCATCCTTCTGATCTTGGCCACCAGCTGTTCTCTGATATGTGATATAACATTACTTTGAACAGCGATACTATCACACACACAGATGCCACACGGTTGACCCCCTGCATCCATTTCTGGATTGTTTTTGTATAAAAAGCAGCAGGAGGACAAACTACTCCAGATAACAATTCATCAGCCTCCTTCATCTGTAATAGAGACAAATAGGCAACATGTGAACGGTGTGTTAATGTGGCAAAGTACTATAAAGCTGCGTCTGACTGTGCAGGTGTGTATGCTGTGAGCATATATAGGCTATACAGACTATGTTATAGAAATATGTCCTATAAACACCACACTGAGTGACTTGGTCTGCCCCCTGTTGGTGGAAAATGAGAAATAATGTTGTGTAGATGTAGTGAGACTGTGCATATGATTGATGCAGTGAAGCGGAGGGGACCACGGTGGCTGGGAAGTTGACAAAGCTCCAGACTGACAGAGGGATCCATTACAACAGCGGCCCGTCCCATGGGGCACCTGTCCTGGATGAAGCATGAGGTGTGGTACTGTGAGTGGAGCTTGTTCTGTGGTGTTTATTAAGGCCTAGAAACTTTAAGATGGATTACTACAATGGCAAATCTTCAACTGCGGGGTTGTTTCTGAAACGTAAAAGCTATTTGCGATTCAAAAAGTAGACTCTAGAGAACGGTGATTCTGTGAGGTAAGGTGAAAAGGATTTTACCCGTCAGGTGTTTTTTAACATTCAGAGACAGCTGCCACTGAGAGGATTGAAATAAATGAATAAAGCATGGATGGCAGACAGGCTTTTAAACATTTCAACTGCAATCTGATAAACCGAGAGCGTGATAAAAGACAGAAGTCGCTACTGTTCTTTCCAACTGCCATAAAACCACAACATTTGTTTAAGGGACTTGCTGTTTGAAACACACTACAGGGCCTCGATTGTTTTGACGAGAAAGCCAAAAAAGTATTTACATAAATCGGGAAATTGATCAATATGGTGTCTCTTAAACTCCCTCCCTGCCATGTTATATTAGTGCAAAGACAACCTTGTTTCCAGATCTTTCCCAAGCTTCATTACATCTCCCCCTTCACACGCTCCTCAACTGATGAGGTGGAGAGACAAGAAAATGAGAGGGATGGACAAAATGAGGAGACTGACACTGACTTGGATCTTCGACACTCACATCTAATCACAGCTCAGTAACCAAGGAAAAGATGAAGTGTAATGAGGGTCAAAAGTTCATGGGAGAAACGTACTCCCATCACAATTACTTCATGTCTGCACAAAATACATTACGCACACAGAAACAAGCAAACACACATTAGAAACTGATTTATGGCCTCCACAGGTATTACCATCTTTGTCGCACACATTGTGGATTCATTTTGAAAGCATCGTCTCTAAAGCGACAGAGCTTTATCTATAAATCCGTATTTCAGACCCAGAGAGAGTAAGTTCAATTGAACACACTGTTATTAGGCATAACTTTAAACCTCATGCTTCTCCTTCTTTACTGTCAGATATATACTGTTGGAAGAGTGGATGCTCATTTAAATATGGCCAAAGTTCAAAAGATGAGTTAAGCATAAATCAGTTTCTTTTGAGCCTGTTAGGTCCCGGTCTAGGGGTACAGGAGCGCAACATAAGGGTTAAAAGGAAAGAGACCCCGCCCCAACCCCCAAAGCCATATCCAGAAACCAATTTACAGGTTAAGGTGGTTTTATTGCTACCAAAAACTGAAAGCTTTAACTCCGGGTTGAGCAAAGGCCAAAATAACAAACCAAACAAGCTATTTCAAAAAGGGAGGTGCTACCTAAACCTTGTGTGAAACAAAAACCAAACAAAAGAGGAGCGCTACCCCTAACTCCCTAATTGAATAAACAAGACAAAAAGTACAGAAAATAATAAGGCAGTAAGGAGTATCTACAACACTATATACAAAACTTCTCTGAAGTCACACACGCAAATTTGTCAATGATGGTTTGCAGGACAAGGCCAGGTCTGCTGCTGCTGTCAGCTGCTGCGACTGCTTTCAACAGCCACTTGATGATGGAACCAATCAGCACCTGCCAGCTCTCCAATCAGGAAGGACCTGCAGAGACTCTTAAAGGCACAGGACACACACACGGAACAAAATCCAGCCACCGTGATCCAAAATATGGCCAGGGCCATAACAGAGCCAAAAGCTTGATTTTTTTTTCTACTGTTGGCTTTGATGATATCAATGAAAACAGATATCCCTAACGTGGTCACGCAGTGCTGGCTGTGAGCACATCTGGCCCATATACCAACAGTCTGGGTTTCCATCTCGTTTTAGACAGTTTCCCAGTAAACGATAAATCATGTGTTTATTATAAAATATTACTCATGCAAAGCTGCTGTTGTAAAGTCCAAGAATGATAAAATATGGAGCTTAAAATAAGCAGAATAGGTGCTTTTACTACAACTTGGGAATTTTAATGTGGCATCTGTGGAGAATGACTTTTTTTTGGAGCCGGCCTTGAATGGATATTCACAGAAGTGCAGTTTTAAGGGCGTCTGTTTTGGTTTCATATTTTGGCTTTGGAGTTTACCAAGAACAACCTAAGACAGGAACACTGAGACCTGAAATACCCATACAGAGATCAGAGACTAGAGCAGTGAGAGACCATAAAATCACAAACACCTCAGATGTGTCATTTGTAGACACTGAGAGCGGCTTTTGCCTTGTCTTCACTGCCAACTGCAATTTTAAGTTGTGAAAACACAGTGTACACTACTGTACGGCTGCACCAGTATTTCAGTCATGCGGACGCACTGCCTGTTAACACATATATCAATAGCAGTTTGTCAGTCAATAAATTACAAGTGATACCGACACAAAAATGAAATGTCTGAGGGAGATATAGACACAATATAAAATGCTGTAGCTCTCCAGGATGCGAGTGCCTTCAGGCTCTGTTACTGTGTGTGACAGTTTAAGCCACCTGAAAGGAATCACAGCCAAGCTGTCGAAATCTCTCTACCAGAGACACCGTGTGAGGCCGCGGTGTCAAACATCTCACCCACAGCTCATCTCACACACAATGTGATTAACAGATTACACGTCAGTGCGGGTGTGCAGGCATGTATACCTGCAGCATGTCTGTTAAGTGAAAAAGCACACGTGTATGCAGATTCTTATAGATTACATGTCAGGAGGGTTTCAGAGCAGCAGCACCTTAGAGGTCAGAAGACAACAACATGCTGAGCTCCAGCCTTCAACTTGACACCACACGAATACAAAGAGTGAAAGGAAACACTCGCTTCTAATTTTCACTTTTTTCTACAGTTAGCAGATTTTAGAAAGTGAGCTTAACTTAAAAACATTACATGTCAGGAAACAGTCTCTTGCTTTTCAGAGCTTCATTATTTCAGATGTAAAATTCCTTTGTCTGTTACAGTAAGTTGCCCGGAGCTTTGTGAATCCTGATCCATGCGGTTCTTTTTGATTGCGTCATGGTGCATACAATAGGATAATCTGCTAGTCTCCATGCACATTAAAGTGAAACAGGATTCGTGGGCAGCACGACTGCCCCATGTTATATGACCACTATTCATACTATAGTAGGTGACACAACCAGACCAATCTATTTAAGCAGTACAGCATTTATCTGCAATTAGAAATGTCAACATGCGGCATGTATGCGACCCAATAAGTGCTGAATGAATGTAAAGAATATGTAAATACTTATCAACATTCTTTAGTGAGTTTTTAATTTGACATGTTGTTGACTGCTTAATTAAAGAGCCGTACACCTCTATCGGTTTGCCACACCAATCTGGAAGGGCTCACTGAGAGATACTCGATGTGACTATTCTCTGGAAGAGCTACTCCAATTAGAGCGACTCTGGAAGTGAGCAGGACTTGTTTCACATGAGCCGCCTGCAGTATTCTTTATTCTTTTCAAGACGTTTCATGCGCTCACCCTGTGTTAGCAGCAGGGTGAGCGCATGTTTAAGGACGCTACATCTTTGCATTTGGTGAGAAAATTGACAGGGGAGAAAGAAACAGGTCTAAACTATTTACCCATCACTAATTACACATTCCCTAAAAGTAAAGACTTTAGATGGCTGTCAGTAATATTCAATCAAACATTCATGAAGGATATTACATTTGTAGAAGCTAAGAAACTCTGGGAAACAGCAATGCAGAGATGATTTAGATGTGATAGTCTTTCAGGTCCTGAACTTTCTAACCAGGCGCTAACATAAGAATGACTGACACTGCAGTGTCATTAAATGTAATAAAAACTGAATCCCACTTTAAGCACAAGTAAATGCCATGTCACTGACATTTTTGACTTTTTAATGACTTCTCAAAATGAAGTTGGTGCCAAGGAAATATTTAAATATGGCAGATGTAACAGATGTCATCACTTAATGGCTTAAGACTGGCCAAATTGGCACAGAAGTGAAAGATGTATAATCAAAGGCAGGCCCAGTCTTAACAGTTCTAATAAACAGTAGACTACAGAAAATGACATTTTTATGGGTCTAAATCACAGTGAACTGGCTCAGTGGGTCCAACCGTGCTATTCCAACACTCTGGAGCAAGATGACCTATCAACTACCTGCTACTTTAAAACGTTATTATTGAGGATCCTCATGTGATGTCATGCACACACGTGATACAACCACGTGGTTGCCAGGTGATCACTAAGTGTGAATTTCTGGCATTTTAGCAACTGCCATCAACCTCTAGCAACTACTTCCTCATAACTAGTGGTTGCCAGCTGGTTGCAAACAAGTCTCAGGGTCTGTGTGACTGTGACCTTATTCATTTGATCCTACATCATCACCATAATTGTCACACATACAAACTGACTGAAAAGATACCTTCACGTGGTTAGTGGTTACATGTCTGCAAAACATGATACCGATCACCTCCTCAAAAGGTTGCAGATGAACAATTACATGCACCGAAACATACTTTACTGCTCAGTTCACGTTCATCTTAGTTGAACTTTGACAGCTGTGGGCGGTGACCAACACAGCCAGCAGAAACACGCATCAACAAACAGCAGGGGCAAAAGTCAAAATAGAGGAAAAGAAAAACTGAAAAACGATTAAAAAAACAGTTGAATGAAACACAGCAGCTAGATGAAATCTAAAATAATTCAGCTCAATAAGTAAAAAAAGCTGAAATAATTGGTCCATAAGATAATATAAGCTAGCTCTATCAAATAAATAAATAATTGAACTAGAATAAAAAACAACTTGTTGTATGTATTAAAAAACAAAGACATTAAATAAAAAAGTCAGAGTGAAATTTACACTCTGACCTTTAACATAAGACCTTGCAGGAGCAGCGAGAGAAAAACGAGAAACAAAGGCTTCATTTCCTGTCTGGATCTGTACTAACTTAACATGACAATGATTCTCGTCCTCCGCTGAACCAGACAGTCCTGCACTCTCAACATTTGGAGACAGGAGGGGATACATAATTTAGGGCTTTAGGTATTCACATTAAAAATTCCCTAGCAACTCAAATAGAGGTAAATATGGATTTCTGACTGTTTCTGCTTGACCAAAACATCTCACGGCGCACAGTTTCAGTTGCTATTTAATACACAGCCTTCAAAGATCAGAGAGGAACAGGGTCACAGAGTTTACAGGTAAAAGTGCAAAGCCAGAGTGGTATAAGAACCAGGATCTTTGCAAAACAAGCAGGAAAATGTGGGATTTTGTGAGTGTGTGTGTGAGAGAGAGAGAGACAGAGAGGGAGAGTGAAGCTGGCAGGACACAGGTGGAGGAGTAGTGCCATTGAGAGGTCAGTTCAGGTTATCTGAGTAGAGGAGAAGAGCATATTTGAATGAGAAATCGTGCGGTTGCATGATTTTCATGGTTCCTAAAAGAGACCAAAGCTCACAATCAGCAGCTGGGAGACTCAGAGGTTTACATGCATATTAGTATATATCTTAAAACTAATATCAGTGTAAATAGATTTGTTTTTTCAAATGTTGATTTTTCTCCATTTCATTTCCTGTATTTCCTCTCCCTCCCTCTCTCCATCTTTTAATGGTTATGTAAGAGATCGAGATTTCTCAGCAGCATAGGCTGCATCTGGAGAGAGACAGGGACAGACGGTGCAGACATGTTTAAACGATACTCTCTAACGTACATATCTACCTGCCTCCAGCCTTCAGCTGAGTAGGTCAAAGTTACCCAACCCAAAACCACCTGCAAAATCTATGCTAATTTCCAAAGGCTTGTGAATGCACCACACGTCCACAGCTCACTCCTGGCACGCTCGTTCAGCAGCCGGCCTCTTCAAAAGGCAGTCTGTAATAGTCTTTTCTGTATGGAGCGAGCCATTTTGAAACGCTGATGCTCTGTGGTTCGGCTAAGTATTGAGTGTTTTTGGCAAAAAACACTCAAAAAAATCAATTGAACTGGTTAACCATAATGAGCCTATCGCTTAAAGAGAAAAGAAGACTGTGAGGGGGGTGTAGAGGGAGAGGATCAAGGGCTCGGTAGAAGACCTCGAGGGGGGATAAAAGTTGAAATGGAAATGCTGAAGTTAAATTGAAGAAGTCTTTGGGTAGAAGAACGAAGCAGAATATGACAATGTCATTGTAATAATCTGACATGTGGGATGGTGACAAGAGAAAAGAGAGACAGGGCCATGATATCATCATCTCTTTATTTAATTAAGGATGAAAGGACACTTCAACAAACCACGCGCAGCACCTGCTCCCTAACTTAAAGGGACAGCTTCATAAACCATGGGAACTTTGTTGCCTTGGTAACAAAGGGGAAAAGACTGTCTTGGAGGCAGAGAGAGTAAAGGAAGAGGAAAGCAGAGTTGGGAATGGGGACTTCTGTCAAGACTGGAAGAAAGAGGGCTCAGTGGAACGTAGCGTTGCGGTACTGATGTTATGCGACTGCGGTGTGTTTGTGTTTTTCTTTATTGCGTACTGTCAGGAGCCATGGGTTTATAAGCTGTGTGATAGAAACCAGAGTGTAACAGAGAGCATGAAGCTCATCTGTGTTACCTTCTGCAGACACAGACAGGCTCTGTCCCAGCTTCACACAAACGCCATCACATCTATGTCCATCCTCTCAGACTGTATTGTTTTCCATCTTCCTTCCTTATGTTCCTCTCTGCCCTTTTCCTCTGTTTTCTCCTCCTTCTATGGCCAGAGGCTAGCATGATGATGTGTAAGCCACCACCATCTATCCAGATAAGCTGTCCTCACATTGGCACAGACAACCAGGCACACACACACACACACACACACACACACACACACACACACACACACACACACACACACACACACACAGAGGGAAAACAATGACTAACCAGAACTGCTTCGTCTCTCCGCCTGGGGAGCAGCAGAGGAACTTTAATTTGGATGGAAGCTTCCATCGGCGAGGCCAAATATCACAGAAAGGACTGATGAAGTCCAGCAGCAACAGCTTGTCTTACATTTATATTGTGTACACATACACACAAACAGACACACACTCACATCTTTCCAACTGTGAAAATACATACTACACTCTGTATTTCTACGGTGATAAAAAAGATAAAGGGCAGAGACAAGTAGTTTAAGAAGAAAAATTATATTTGGCCACTTGATAACAGTGGACAATGACTTCTAACAGCTTTATAAAATCATATGGCCTGCTTCTTAGGCAACTGTTCAGTATTTCCCACACATGCAATTCATTTGGGCGGGCTGCCTAGGTATTTTAATGTTCTCTCAAGTATATTTGGCGACTTACTCTAGCATTTTATTTTCTGTTTTTTGTCCATGTGAGCTACCCCTGACCCTTCCCGTCTTGCATTTTGCTCTCGGCTGGCTCACGGGCAAGAACAAGATCGCTATTGTGGCAATGGTGGATATAAATGAGCTGCTTCTGTAGAGAGGATCTCATCTTGGATGGAACATGCATCAACAGTCCTCCATCTGCTCTAGAGAGCCACTGCGAAGGGAAGGGCCACTTTAACACGATCTTGCAGCAGGAGCTGGATTCAATCCATAGGGTGAGAGACCCACTGAAGAAGCAGCTGATTGTATTGCTCAGTTATTCAGTAGTTAGATAGTACTTTGTACTGTAGGAAACTCTGCTGCTTCTGTATTTACCTTTCATTTTCACGGTGACAAAGTACAGCAGATTGTTAGGCATGAATCAATATTAACAAAACAGTTACTCTTATATGATCGAAGGGCTTCCATTTCCATCAAACAATAAAGGTGTGACTCATCTCAAACTTGTGGTCGATTAAGAAACCATTTATTAAGAGGTTTTCCAGTTGTTTACAATGGACAGGCCCAAGAGTGTTAAAATCAGTGTTAATGTACAGCTTCATGGCAACGATGGGCACGTGTGGGTGTTGGTGTTCAGGCTCTGGTGATTCGGATGGCCGCAACGATGTTTCTGCTTGTTTGTCTGGGCAATGGCCGGACCACACGCACAGGTTCGCAAGTGAAAAAAAGGGAAGAGGAGGTTAAAAAAAAGGGCTAGATAAAGGGCAACCTGTAACTGGTGGCACATGTGATGTTTATATGTCTGTTTGTGCGCTGCACAGACGTGTTGTGAGTGGTTTACTTATATTTGTAATGAACAGACCAATTCATAATTGGCCTCAATGATCCAAAACCATAACCGAGCTGTGAGGCTCATTAGTTTGATGAACATGATCATTATTCTAATCAATAGCTGACCAGCTAATGAGCCACCCAACCAAGCATGGGAACACAAAGACATTAACAAATGATCCACAATGCAAGCATACAGCTGACGCTATATTAAACACACTCTTAGCTGAAGTTATTTATGTTCTTTTACTGCTTTGGAACAAGCTCGCAATGTATTCCCAGTGTCAAGGTGAATGGTTTATTTTTATTCTAGGATACTTCAGCCAGCCTTAGCAATAACCTTGGACTCTAAGAGGAGGTATGACATGACAAATCATGACCTAAACGTATGGCTTTAAAGTGCTGACACTGGAGAGTAAATCTATGTGAGAGAGGAGGGGACTGTACTGTCTTTCAATTAGCACAATCTCCAAACCGCAGCTATCCAAAAACTAGAAAACATTTCAGATATTTGACTAGCTTCCGCTTCAATTTCCTTTTTGGCCTCAGTGCAGATGCTGTGTTTATAGTGTAGTTAACATCGGCTTTTGTTCTCTGTGCTGATAAACCAGGCCACAGCTGAGAACATGTGTCATTTGACAAGTGTTTGTGTGAGCTCCAGCAGCCACAGAAAGCCACACATGTCTGTGCATAAGTGTAAGTGTATAAGCGTCTGTGAGGGGACGAAAAACCAGGAGAGGTTGTGAGTGAGTTTGGGAGATAGCAGATGAGTGATTGAGAGAGTGGGTAAGAGTGTGTGAGAGAGAAGGGGATTGGAAGTGTCAGTGAATTAGCTTTTGAAAGAGCATGCGTGTGTGTGTGAAAGAGAAAAAGGGGAGAGGAGAGTCTGCAATTGAGTGTGTGAGAGGGTGAGTGAGTAAGTTTGGCAGCAAGTGAGGGAGAGGGATGACCAGCAAAAGAGGGAGAGGCGCTCCGTGCCCATGTGTGTTATGTGAAACATTCATCTGGAGGGTTTGAGAGTTATCCATTGGACCACAGACAAGGCACCGGCCAACTACATGACAGATAATGCACTTTGCATAATGGCTAGGATATCAGCATACATTAGCCTGACACACACAGCAACCTAATACAGCCGGGCTTAAATATTTAAGAGGGGCTCGTGCTGTGCTGTTTGGACAGTAGACTTCTGTGTGTGCGTGTGTGTATATCTTGTGTGTTTTGGATGCAAGACAAATGTTTCCAGCCCAGGCCATGTGGAAAATTGCCTTTTCTCTTCCAATTACATAGGGGAAGAAAAAAAAACCTCCTCAAGCTTTCTGTAGCCATCTCTGTGCACAGGACACACATGTGAAAACATGCCACAGACACGGGCTCGCTTAACATCAGCGCAGACTATTTGTTCAAATTTAGAAAGGCTGCACAGATGCTCTGGAATCAATACTGTCATTCAAACTCAAACATACTGGCCACTTCCATTTTAAATGGAAATGCTTTATTTAAAAGACTCAAGTAACATGACTGCCCTTCTATAGTGAATCAACTAAATGCTAATGAAGTCGGTATATACACTGCACCCAGAAAGGATTCGTAACTTTAGGTGTGTGCATTTCATGTGTGTATTAAATGAATTTAATCAGTTTTGGAATAAGGCTGTAACATGACATGCAGTTTCAGTGTGGAACTGCAACAATGACTGGCTTATCGAAAAAGTACACATTAACGATCAGAGCAGAAGGAAGATGTCGGCTCATTAGCATTGCACACATTTCTGTTGTGGAAATGTCAGCATGTTCCCGGGCTGCTTGCTTACTCATCTCATCACCATCACTCATCAAGACAGTTAAACATACTGACACACAGTTCTTTAAAGTGGTGCAGTAAAATTCAGAAGCTAATTGGCCTTTAGCCATCTGAAGCGCGTTTTGCGTAGATTCAACATGGATAGGTCAAAGAAAAGAGGAGAGGAAGAGGGTGGGCAATGGAGGTGTGGAGGGGTGCAGACATTTTCAGCTTTTGGAGGCAAGGCAGGTGTATACTGTAAGTACAGACACATTGCATACACAAAGGTCATTCAAAGTGATCAGCATAACACATTACAATGTTCACAACATTACAAGCTTGGCCCTACATTCACTCTTATTTTAAAAAAAGGGCTTTTGTTGCTATTTAGGTGTCAAAATACTACGTCCATACAAAGTTACACAACAAGGGTATACAGAGAAAGTTATTTTACAATGGGTATTTGATGAGAACAGAGGTCTTGTTGAAAAAATAAAAATTAAACTCACACATTTGTGTGATTCCAGCTCAATACAGTGTGACAGCCAGTGGGCTGACCTTGTTTTCTTGTTTTTCTGCTGCCTGTCTCTTTCAGGTATCTGGTAGGTGGAGTTCTTTACTTTACTTCATTAAAATATCTTAAAGCCTGTAAGAGCCTGTGTGTGGTCTCCCGCTTAATTGTCACAACAAATACTTCTTTTTATTTTCTGAAATACACGAGGGTGAGGTTTCATGGACAAACACATTTCACACAAGTGAGTTTAACACAATCTTCTACTGAGTTTAAAAGCAACCACATTACCTTAGTTATTGTAGTTTTACTGCTGCATTGTAAAATATATGGTGTTGTATGACTCAGTGCCAATGTTTGGGTTGGCTTAGTTATATAACTAAGGAGTTATGTCATGTCACTTCAGTCAGCAACTGAGTGGGATGAAGAATGAAAGAGTTGAGAAGGAAGACTTGTACTGGCTTCATAGAAATAGCAGTAGAGTCCAGCAAATAAGTGGCGAAGACATACTGTGACACTTGTATTTATCAGAAGGGGCAGAGGTACATTTCTCTTGTCACTGTTTATTTTCAGCACTGTTATCCTCCTTACTTTCTGTTAGCCTGCTAGCAGTAATTATAGAGCTGGAAAGTTACTGTAAAACTCTATGCTGCAAAGCAGCATGAGTGACACTTGTGCTCTCTGAGCATTTAGTTTCTGTTATCGGCAACACCCACAGTCTGGATAGTGCTGCGATGGAAGGTGGGCATCCCTGTGAGTTTCTCCATTTTTTTCCTTTTTAAAAACTGTATTTTATAAATCCATCCATCCATCCATCATCCATCCATCCATCATCATCCATCCTTCCAATCATCACCCATCCATCCATTCATCCATCCATCAATCATTCATCCATCTATCCATCATCCATCCATCATCCATCCATCCATCCATTCATCCAGCCATTATTCATCCATCCATCCATCATCCATCCATCATCCATCCATCCATCCATCCATCCATTATTCATCCGTCCATCCATGCATGCATCATCATTCATCCATCCATCATCCATCCATCCATCCATCCATCCATCCATCATCCATCCACCATTCATCCAGCCATTATTCATCCATCCATCATCCATCCATTCATCCATCCATCATCCATCCATGCATCCATCCATCCATTCATCCATGCATCCATCATCCATTCATCAATCATTCATCCATCTATCCATCAATCATCCATCCATCCATTCATCCATTCATCCATCTATCCATCGATGCATACATCATTCATTGATCCTTCCATATATCCCTCCATCCACGCATCCATCATTCGTCCATCCATCCATCCATGCATCCATCCGTCCGTCCATCCATCCATCCCTCCATCCATGCATGCATCATTCATCCATCCATCCATCATCCATCCATCCATCCATCCATCCATCCATCCATCCTTCATCCATCCATCCATCATTCATCCCTCCATCCATCCATCCATCCATTCATCCATCCATCCATCATCCATCCATCCATCCATCCATCCATTCGTCCATCCATCCATCCATGCATCCATCCGTCCGTCCATGCATCCATCCCTCCATCCATGCATCCATCATTCATCCATCTATCCATCATTCATCCATCCATCCATCCATTCATCCATCTATCCATCGATGCATACATCATTCATTCATCCTTCCATATATCCCTCCATCCATGCATCCATCATTCATCCATCCATCATCCATCCATCCATCCATCCATCCATCATTCATCCATCTATCCATCATTCATCCATCCATCCATCCATCCATTCATCCATCATTCATCCATCCATCTATCCATCGATGCATACATCATTCATTCATCCTTCCATATATCCCTCCATCCGTGCATCCATCATTCATCCATCTATCCATCATTCATCCATCCATCCATCCATCCATCCATTCATCCATCCATCCATCATCCATCCATCCATCCATCCATCCATTCGTCCATCCATCCATCCATGCATCCATCCCCCCCTCC